>JAODFY010093081.1:0-11757 GCA_027580055.1 Paracaudina chilensis | reverse complement strand
CTCACTGGGGTTGAATGTGACAATTGAGCTATAACTATAAAATTTGGAATCAAAGAGTTTAGTCAAGCTTTTATTTTGCAATGCCTAATGCCTGTGTGTTAGGCTAAAAAGCCTAGTTTTGTCTGCTGACACTGTGGTAATAAACTGTCTCACATTACCACATTAATATGGGGGAGGAATATGACCATTGAGTTGTGTATATATTTGTATACATCAGCATGTGTATATATTTGTAAATATCTGCATGTGTATATATTTGTGCAACGCTATCTCCAGATAGGTATGTCAGATCAATATCATACTTTTCATGTATTTTGGCCATGGGTAGGAGATGACACTTGTAAGCTTTTATGCCAGTCTCATAAATATTTATTATAATTAATGGGCTTAATTTTTAATATTCATCAATTTCCAATATTGTTTACAATCTCATCTTTTAAAGCTGATATTTTATTCTCTCTTGATAGAAAACTGCACATGTCAAGTGGATGGATTATGCACATGTCAATGAAGTTCCACTTGCCAACATCCAGGAACTCCATGAAGAATTTAAAGAGATACCATTCCAGGTGAGTTTTGTTTCAGTCCAAATTTACCCAAGCTATCTAAAATCTACTATTTTAAGTTTCTACTAGTTATTTTTCCTCCCACCTAATTGTAACTAATAAAATATATCGAGTGTTCCATTTGGAGAAAAATCTGTCTTTCTAGCTTTGGAAGCAAACAAAAATTTGATAACTTTTTCTATGTGATACAGTCCCTTTAACATTTTCTGGATGCATTTCTTGGGTCATTTGCAAATGCCTAGAAACAACAGTTAACTTATTAAGGTCAATTCAAAAGCAGCTTAAGCAAGTATTTTATTCCTTCAGGCAAGGACACAACTTTGTGTTCTTATTGTATCTCTCTGTTTATTTAGATTATTTCCTTTTTATTAATTTTTATATTATTCCTTTGGGAACCTCAACACAACTTTGTGTTCTTATTTTATCTCTCTGTTTATTTAGATATAGTGATATAATTTTTTTTTAAATTAGACTTTTGTAAAATACTTTTAAATCAAATTGTTATATTATTCCTTTGTGAACCTCAACACAACTTTGTGCTCTTGCTTATCTGTCTGTTTTCCCTCCAGGCACTCGAGTGTTGCTTATTGGAGAACTGTGAGGGCACCCTGCCGCGGGACGCACGCTGGGAGTTTGGCGATCTCACGGGACAGAGCTGCTTGGAATGTACCATTCTGAAAAAGGTAGCATTAAACTGGGTGTATTCTATGTTATTTATACTTTAGTTTGTCAAGAAGGTGAAGATTTAATGTTTTGTAAATGGAAAGAAATCCAAGAACCCCAGGAGGCTAGCAGGTTGGTTAAGTCTTATGCAAGGACTGTAATGCAGGGGTTGGTGAACATTAGCGTACCCCTGATCAATCACTAGGACATTACTGGAACTGAATTAAAGGAATAAATTTTGGGTAGAATCATAACAACTGCATAGCACAACTCTAGGCTTACAGTTACACTAGACATCTTCACGGCTGACTCATCACTGTATGCATTAAACAGCAATGTAACATTTCATGTTTATCATACATAAATTTTTTATCCATAGATTGACAGAGAAGATAACAAGTTACCTCTATACCACATGTCACTGAAGGACCCTGACAAGGATCTCGATATCAGTGAAAAGATTATAAGCAAATGTAAGTCTGGTCGTGTTAGCAATCACTCACAGTACCCTATCGCCCCCACCATACACATAAGCCATCACCACAACAAAAATCAACTGGTTTAAACCTACTACCTGGATTTACATGTATGTTTTCAGATAGCACGGCCAATGGCAGTCCATGGAGGCTTTCAATCAGGTTTGTTAGTCATCTCCAACGTGTCTGATCAATTGTAATTGGTAGATGTAAAGGTAACAAAACTCTCGCATCTGCTAGACTGGCCAGATGTTTGGGGCTGCGGCAAATCACACATTTTCTTGTGGAGGATTCTGATATTCCTTAAGTACCTGAACAAAGTCACATGCAAAAAGAGAGCTCATAACCATAGTTGTGCAATCGATGTATCTAATTTTTTTAAGCATTCTTTGAAAATGTTTTTGTAGGCTACGATGCTGAAGGTCGAGTAACCTATGCAATCAGGTTGGCATGTGTGTGTGTATATAGTTGTGAGTGGGTGGACGTGTTTTGCAGCAGGTCTGTGGACTAGCAAGGTCCTTTGAAAACAAAATCAATAGGAACAAAAGGTCCTCTGATGTTCAAACAATGGTTAGGGAATTTTCAAGGTTAGGATTAGGATAAAGGAAATTCAACCCACCTGTGTGTGTGATGTGACAGCATGCTCATGAACATAATATCTCAAAAAGAACATGTTGGATCAATGTCATACATATGTTACAGGTGCCCCATGATGAGTAGATGTGCCTATTATTTTTTGTTGTCCATGACATAAATAATAATGAGTAGGCGGTGTTTAATGTTAATTTCATCAATGGCATTGGAACCATTAAACATTTTGATTTGGTGGTTTTGTTTCTGTTTATTGGTTCCTTGTGTTAACAAAGGAACCTGTGTGGTCAAGTCGCCGTATGTATGTGTGTGTGTTTGTGTGTGTGTGACGCATTGGAATGCTAGGTATGTGGTGTGATAACTCAATAACAGAGTGATCAATTTTTCTCAAACTTGGTGTGTACATGTATGATATAGGGTCAAAGGTAAAAATCCGTAGTGCCCTTGGGCTCTTGTTATAACTGATATTAATACATACTACTTTTCCTTTCCTTATAGTCCCATCATCTGGATTGAAAGACAAGGTAAGACCCGGCCCCCGGTCTCCCACTTTATTAACTTCGGCATGAATTAGCACAGTGCAACAGGCCTGGATGGAAATTCAAATTTTATATGAAAAAAAAACACCACAACCGGAACAGCTATAGAAAAGTTCCAAACTGCCCCTGAGAATCCACGATTTTTCTGCTGGCTGCTGGGTCATTCCAAATATTTGTTGTATTGTTACACTGGTTTGTGTCACTGTGCCATGAGCATCTTGTTTTTTAAATACTTACAAATATTAAATTGAAGACAATTGAATTGGCAATTTAAAATTTACCATATTGCAAAATATAATGTTGAAATGACCTATGTTGTTGAAATGACATATGAAATTAACTTTGTTTTTGACCATTCCACACGATTGAGGGGTTGTATCACTAGAAGAGTTTGGCACATTTTAAAATGTCAATACCTGCTTCATACTTGTTATGGTGATGTTAGATGGTGAGAGGTACGACATGACAATGAAATTTCACCTCATTAATATTCATGAGTGGGTGGTGCTTAATATTATATCACTGAAAAAAGATTGTAAACACAAAATCTTCCAAACATTATATTGAATTACTCTCATATTGAACTAGTAGATGCTCCGTGATTAGTAGATGTGCCCTAGTATTTTTTGTTGTCCATGATATGAATATTAATGTATGAGTGGGCAATATGTTATAGTGGTCTATAACATATTGAAGTATCTGGATTATTGGAGAGGGTCAAGCTCCAAATTACTGTAATGATTTGACCACAATACACATGATTTGAAATCAAATAAGCCTAAGGCATCATGTCCAAATTGAACCTACTGGCAACCACAACATTGCAGAGGTGTTCCTGCAGCTTTTGTAATAACATTGCTGCTTCCCCTGTGTCATTAGCAAACAATAAAACAACCCAGCAGCGAAACTTACTAATCCTCCATGCACCATAAAGTGTTAAATGCACAGTGGCAAAAGATTTCTGCATCGATAAGAGGGTTAGATCTGCTGTCAAGTCTGGAAGGAACATAAAGGAATGAGTGGTACTCGCATGGGGAATGTCAGCCTGGCCTTGGGCATATCCAATGGGTGGTACTGGGCATTAAATGTCAGCCTGGCCTTGGGCATATCCAATGGGTGGTACTCACATGGGGCATGTCAGCCTGGCCTTGGGCATATCCAATCTGTCTGTTGTTGTGAGCATAAATCTATGCACCTTCCACAGCTAACTTGAAGGAAAGCTGAGGGGCTGCCTTTCGGATATTGTGCCTAATATGAATAACAAAAGTATATTTATTATCCATTGTAAACCTGATTCTTTTCGTTGCAGGGGAGTATTGGTTGTAGAGATGTGAGGCTACTCTCAAAGGAAGAGGGGGGTATTAAAGAACTGACCAATGAAAAGATAGAAGTGTACTCCGAGGTGATCAATCGAACAGCTGGCGAGAAAGAGGCGAAGGCCAAAGATGCGCAACCAGTGACAGAAAACAAGGAGGTTGAGCAGAAAGACGAAAAGAAAGATGAAAAGAAAGAGTATGAGAAAGATGAGAAAACAGTGACCAAGGAAACCGAGGAGAAAACGGTTACCACGGAAACCGAGGAGAAACCAACAGAGGATCAGGAGGAAGAGGACAAGAAAGAAACGGAAAAAGACCCAGATGCAAAGCTCAAAGGAGAAGTAGAAAAAGGGGAAGAGGCGAAAACGACAGCCACATGTAATGGCGTGTCCTCAGATGCATCACAGGAGGAAACCAAGATGGAATCAACAAAATCATCAAGTGGAGGTGGGAAGATTACGATACTGACCCGGGAACCAGCCCCCTCTGAAAACAACTCGGTGGAAGATCCTAAGGATGAGACCAAAGGAGGTGGTGAGACTGAGGTCAAAGTGACCAACAAGGTGACCCAGTCGGAGAAGCCACCGCCACAGTCTTTGGCTGCACCACCTCAGCCAACAACCAGGAGGGGGCGGGAGAAACCCCCCGCTGTCCCAGAATTCCCAGAGAAGGAGGAAGTGGACTCGTTGGCGACGATGCTGAAGCGACAGCAGCAAGATGGCCGACCTCTGATGCCAGGTAATGTCCAGTATGAAGTGTCTAAGTTCATGATAAAACCAGGTTAGACAATAAATATCCTTCTCTGATAAACCCCTTGCTTTGAATTTAATCGACACAAAAATATTCAAATAAAATGCTTATCATAACTCAATTTGAAGAGCAGTGATTTTAGAGGGATTTGATGTCATTAACAGTACGAACAGTGATTTTAGAGGGATTTGATGTCATTAACAGTACAAACAGTGATTGTAGAGGGATTTGATGTCATTAACAGTACAAACAGTGATTTTAGAGGGATTTGATGTCATTAACAGTATAAACAGACCTTTTTCCAAATCAAGTTATGATAAGCACTTCATTTGGATATTTTTGTGTCAAGAAAGGGGGTTGATCATAGAAATTTATGTATTGTCTTACATATAGACCGGGATATATCATATATCGCCACATGGAGAGGATCAAATATAAGTTCACCTTCGTTCATATAAAGGGATATATGATAATTATACAACAGACCTTACAGCCAATAATGCGGTAAGCATGAAATAAACTACACTCAGCTTTGTGCATTTATAGTTGATGGGCATGGTGATTAAATATAGACAAGGCTTTACAGTTCAAATGCCCACACAGAAAAAATATATTATATGCTAACCTTCATCCATGTATAGTTGCATGGCATGGTAATTACATATACAAAAGACTTAGTCTAAATGCCCAAGTGTAGAGCATGGAATTAAATATGCAATCACCTTTGTTCATGTTTATTTGGAGGGCATAATGATTACTATACAAGACTTTCTAACTGGGAAGTTTGGCAGAAAATACAACAATAGTTAACTCTTTGAGAGGGTAAAATCATATTTACCTGTGAAACATATTTTTGGCGTCATCGATTGATAATCAAATTCCCGAGTCATGAGAGCTAGTACTGCCTGGTGGCTCCCACATCCTTTTTTATAAGCCACAGTTACAAGTCATGTTATTCTATCTATGCGATTTTGTCGCATAATGTAGATGCAATTTGTTCAGACTTGTGCAACCGATGAGACTGCCTAAAATATTGAGGAGAATCAACAGAAACATTTATATTTATCACATTGGACTTGTTTGTTTGCCCAACAAACCCAGGATTTTTAGGAAATTCATTAACACATAATGATTTATCATGTATGATTGTTGCGTGCAACAAATTGGCTAAAATCATGTAAATGCTTCTAATGTCTCACCAATGCCTTCTGCACATCATACTCTGTGCCAACAAGTTTGTGTTGCAATGAAACAAAAATGTAACTTTAACCAATTCTGCCATAAACTCCCTTCTTCCCATAAGAATCTTTATTTGGCAATATACATGAAGTTGTAAATCAAGATTTCCTGATAATTTTTGTATCCCTTTCACTGTTTGTTTAGACCGAGGTTTTGGAGGAGGACTCATTAACCCTTATGTGTCCCCCAACATGGCAATGGTGAATCCTGCACTCCAACAGATCTATGGCTGTCAGTCGAGCAAGGTGCGGCTTCAGGCATATCCATACGGACAAGGAGGCTCTGCAGGGTAAGCATGGGCATATATATATAGCTCTTGCCTTGAGTATGCTGGAAATCTGCTAGACTGGTCAGCTCATTTGCTGTTAGGTACAGGGTTGGTAAACAACTCTCACCCCAGAGTATGCTAGAAATCTGCTAGACTGGTCAGCTCATTTGCTGTTAGGTACAGGGTTGGTAAACAACTCTCACCCAGAGTATGCTAGAAATCTACTAGACCGGTTAGCTCATTTGCTGCTAGTTATGGGATTGGTAAACAACTCTTGCCCAGAGTATGCTAGAAATCTGCTAGACTGGTCAGCTCATTTGCTGCTAGTTATGGGATTGGTAAACAACTCTTGCCCAGAGTATGCTTAGAAATCTGCTAGACTGGTCAGCTCATTTGCTGCTAGTTATGAGGTTGGTAAACAACTCTTGCCCAGAGTTTGCTAGAAATCTGCTAGAAAATATTATTATTAATGGTGCCTGAGATACCCCTAGGTCCTAAAGGACATGGGTAGCATGAGAATATTTGAGTGGGTTCCCTTTAGTTACTGTCATACAGAGAGATATTGTTGTTTGCATTGGCATTCAGTGACCACTATATACTGACCCATGGTCAATCTCTCGGTGTATTATTTATTTTGCATATAATATAAACATCAATTAAGATGACGTGTGATATTAATGCTACATTTAATGTGGTTTGCACTTTGTGGTTCTTATACAGGCAACAGATGGACCAGTTAGTGCCGGGACAAGCACAAGCCAACATGTATGAATTAGGTAAGTCAATGAAAATGAAAGCTTGTAATATCACAAACAAAAGAGCAGCTAAACACGATATATCAGCTGACTATAAATCTACAACCAGTCCTCGCATCCTAAGGTGTCCCTGTTATGACTATAAATCTACAACCAGTCCTCGCATCCTAAGGTGTCCCCGTTATATTTGCTTCCCATGTAATCATTTAAAAGATATAATGATATTTAAAAATTGAAGCATAAACTGAAGAACCTGCGAATTGTAAATAATGGTACAGCACCAGATAGTAGCGCCCTTCTTTGCAAAGCTCATAATTAACACCTCGGAGCAGTCGAATAAATATGACATTTATATTGAAATATTTATGTAACATGACAATATATTATAAACAAAAAACATTTTGTGACTTTAATATTTAATTGTCCAGTCAAAAAATAAAAATAATGGCAAAAATTTCATTATGATTGTTTTTGTGCCAAAGGCAGATGGGTGTGTTCGTGTTTCTTCAATAATTACTGTGACCGTTATTGTCTACTACTTCCACAGTGCAAGGTGATGTGCTGAACATAAGGGTCTCTTCAGGACTGGGAGAGGATGGGACCTTCCTGGCTCTCAAGATCAGGGGCCCAGATGAGGAAGGGAGATTCAGACACCTCATGAAAGAAATCAGGTAAGCGCTAGCATTCCAAAAGTGAACAGTTTGAATACATCATTTATATGATTATGGTCGACCTATAGGTTAAGAAGTACAAGCTGGTCACTCTTTTGGCAAATTTTGATTCCTAAATTCTGACAAGAAATGGGAACTTTTACAACTGCATGAAAAAAAATAGTACACCAAATGTATAATATCTATTTATATGTTTACCAAACACCAGCCATAGATCCATTTTATACTATCCTACAAATTTATGTTACATTCTTTGAAGTTTGCCATGATTCTTTGGTTGTATTTCTCCATGGATTTCAGGGAAAAGGTCATTTAGGGGTCATGAGAGGTCATGATGGGCCTATCCTCTTTGTTGTTCATTATTTTTAGTATTTTTTGGTTAAAATGGATATTCCCGGTAGACGACTTTGATGAAATTTTAAGTGTTCCTAGAGACTGTGGGCTTAAGGAGTATTGAAATAAACTCATATGTGATAACCATGAGTTTTTGGATTAATTGTCTCTTCAGAGCATTATCTATGGGCATACATGGGGTATACATAGGCTTCTTTCTCCTGCCTATGCAGCATTGTGATCAATTTTGCTACTGTTTGAAAACAATATATCTATATTATAACTTTAAACTTTTGACCTAACTGAACATGATGATCTTGGTTGTTTTAAATGGTCATACTGAAATATTGTTTGAAATTTTGTTTAAAATATTACTTTTTAACCTTTAACTCAGCAGCAATTTTTAGGGATTAAACACCATAATTGTTAGTAAATCAGTCCGTTTCATATTCCAGCATGGAGACTGACCCCATGTTGACGGAAGATGTCGCCCCCGGGAAGCTTATGTGTGCTTACTACTCAACACTTAACCAGTGGAGCAGAGCTCACATCATCGACGTTCAAGATACAATGGTAAGGTTTTACCAATTCTATGGAGAAAAAACATGGTAGTTTTGCATCAAAGTAAATATAATTGGGCTTCAAAGATATACCAATTACACACTTGAATTTAATGAGCTTAGACTCCGACCCCAAGATGAATTTCACAAAACTACCCATGAAATGTGTGATTGGTCCCAATACACAGCAAGAAATGAGCTGACTGGTATTTTTTCAGTTTTCTAGAGTTTTGGTGCTTCAGGTATGATTTATTGGTATGATTTGTAGATTGGGTTTGGCAAATTTAGTTACTCAAATAACAAAACTGATTAGATATTTGTTGCCAAATATGCTATATTTGGATAATTGATGTATGTGACATTACCTCTCCAGCCACACCAAATAGAGTATTACATTTCCAACGATTCATATCCTCACCTTATTGTCATCCCGTCTGTCCATGTTTGATCAAGTATGTATGTGTGTGGATTGTTTTTTCTGTGTAATTATATATGGGTGAGGTTTATAAGACCCCGAGAATTGAGGAAGTATGTACCTAAATCCTCTTTTTGCAAATTCTGAATCTTTCATACATTGTCACACTATATATGCATTATGATGTGGTGTAATGATGACAAAACCATTAAAATTAAACCCTGATTAATTGCTTTAAGAAAGCAAAGTATTAAATATGATTTCTGATTCCTTGGTTTTGATCAGTGAAAGTTTATCCTATCTTATAGGATATAAGGTACTTATGCACACGACTGTGGGAACCTTCAAAAGGTCAATTTGCCACAATGCATTAGAGTCATTGCCAATTCTACCAACACACATTAACTATGTTCTTACTCATTATTCCATTCCTTCCTATGGAAAGGTTCTTGTGTGGTTCTGTGATTTTGGCACGACCGAGGCAGTCCCTTCCACCCATATAAGATTCCTTGAGCTGAGGCATCATCTGTTTCCGTTCCAGGTAAGGATAGTCATTAGCTGACTATACCGATTATATAACGTATCAAAGTCTCTCTTTGCTTTGCAGTACTTGTCATTGAAACACACAGAGCATATAACTTTATTCATTGGGAAATGATTGGGAAACCCGTTGTGTACATTGAATAAGCCTACAAATAACACCTTTTATAATACCTTTTATGTTGGATTTCACGTGTAGTTTTTTTATCATCTTTGTACCATCTTATTGTAAGTAAAAAACTTTTTAGAAAAAATATTTTTAATACATTGCAAAAGCAAACCAATTTAAATAATTCCAATGTAGGGGGTTTTCATTTAAGCATCCAACTCCAAGGGATAATTTCTTCCTGCAAACTCTGATGTCCAGTGAAAGGTCCCAATCATATCCTGGGGTACTTGACCCTGTGTTTAGTGAAAACTGAAAGATTGAAATACTTTATTCATATATAACTCTGACATGGCTCGACCTAAATTTCAAAAGGGGCATAGCATATGGCATGCACTGTCTGTTGAATTGAATTTCGAAGGGGCACTGTTGCATTTTGGGGTCAAATTAAAGGGCACTACGGTGCAAATTCCAGTTTATGTTATAATTGACCTAATGATTACTACGTCCAAAATGCTATAAAATGCAGTGAAGGAATTGCAAACGATGAAACAAATTTGGACATCATTTTCGGCATTTGCGAGGTCCTTTTAATTTGTGTAAATTTAAATACCGTAAAAATTTTAAGCTTTAATTAATGATGCATTTGAGATGAATTCCAGTAAAATTTCTTTATTCAGAACAGAGCTAATCATGAGCATTTCATATATATATATATTTATATTTCAGTCAGCAGAGTACAGCATTGCCAGCAAGGAATACACATATTTCCCCAAAGAATCGCAAGATACATTCCGCAACATCACCACTGACAAAATCATTAAAGCGACTGTGGTACGTTCAATGTCAGACTTATTATATATAGTGTGATGCATTGGAACACGCCCTAACCATGATAAGGTTTTGTTTTTCTTGATAATTTAAGAAGTGATTTATTTTAAAAATATATTATCTATAGAAATAGAACATTCAAGCAACAACTGCTGTAATAAAAAAAATTCTTCATAATATTACATACCTCGGCTGTTCTCGGCAAACCATTGCAAATATTACATACCTCGGCATACCATTGCAAATATTACATACCTCGGCATATCATTGCAAATTTTTCAGTAAAAAGCATAAACATTGTAAAGAATAACAGAGATTTCGAGTCTAAGTGAGCTGATGACATCACAAATGTAACCAGATGCCTAATGAACATTAAATTTGAATATTAAAATCTCAACAACTAAAGTGCTATGGAGTATAGATTTACTCTTCCTATTTATCTGAAAGTCTGTTTTTTCACTGAATTTTTTATTTTTTAATCTCTTATTTGTACTTTTTAAGAATGATCCTGCCAGGCCAAAGCCACAGGTCAGCCTGACCTTTCTGAATGAACTTCGAGAGGAAGTGAACGTCTTGAAAGAGCTGATATCAAGAGGTTTGTCTTTACTTATGTTTGCACTGGGGTAACATGATTGCCACGGTAACAGCACAGCTGAGTGTTACCCAGTTTCAAGTTAGTGGGTCCTAAAGTTTATGCACACTCAAGATTAAAAGGCCATCTAGTGTTTGTTGTCAAATGAATGATCCCTGCTTGTAACAATAACTATAAAAAATATAAAGCACTTGGTCAGAAAAGCTTCTCAAAACATTTTGCAAGAGTTAAATATAAAAATGTTAATACACATGTATATAAACATATAAGAAAATAATATAACAAATGTGTAATAAGCCTAAATGAATAGTACAATGTTATAAACAAGAGGGCAATCTAATGAGTTGTTGAATATAGTATTGTACATGTTTGCCTTTTAGACTGATTATTGTTGGTTCCGATGCCGAAGGCAGCGTCGGAACCCATGCAGTCAAGTTGGCGTGTGTGTATGTGTGTGTGGACGTGTTTTGCAGCAGGTCCGAGGACTTGAACAAGGGAATTCCGGGTCCTCAGAAGACGAATTAGGAACAATAGGAACAAAAGGTC
>JAODFY010093080.1:0-18475 GCA_027580055.1 Paracaudina chilensis | reverse complement strand
ACAAATGTTTAAAATATGCATAATTCAAACGATATTCATGAGAATAATACTCTAGTGACCACTCCTGGGTTGTTATTGGAAATCATAATTTGTACTACAAATGTTTAAAATATGCATAATTCAAACGATATTCATGAGAATAATACTCTAGTGACCACTCCTGGGTTGTTATTGGAAATCATAATTTGTACTACAAATGTTTAAAATATGCATAATTCAAACGATATTCATGAGAATAATACTCTAGTGACCACTCCTGGGTTGTTATTATACCTCTTCAATTGAACTGCAAATCCCTTTGAACTTAAAAGGAATCATAACCAAACTGTTTAGTAACACTTTTATGAACAAAGAAAAAATTGAACTCTGAAGGAATACCTCTCTAGCAAATTCCACAAATCTTCTCCATTTGTGAAAATAGCCTCGATGTTTCCTTCACAACATCTACTACTTTTTTGAAGTAGCTGCCATCAGGATAGTGCTTAAATAACTGATGACATATGAAAATTAAATTCCAAAATCTACTGAAGCAAAAAGGAAACACTTAACCCCACAAGGAATACCAACATAGAAACTACAGCTCTTCAGCTAGCCTTAAATTCACTTGTACTTATCTTGTGATACAGTTTTAGATGTGATAAATATTTGAATTCTTCATAAATTGGTTTATAACAGCTATAATTTCCTCAAAAGTAACTCGGAAACATACAAAGTACTATATTGTACACATAAGTCTAAATACTAGTATTTCCAACGGCGGATTCAGAGGGGAGGCTGAGGGGCGACCACCACCGTGCGTTACTGTTATGCCTTTGTGCTAGTGGTGCACTGAGGGTGTACTTGATCCCCCCCCCCTCCTACATAAATTGCTGGATCCGCTGTTGAGTTATACTTCTGATGTTGCGTCTCTTGAACAACTACTTTACCATAGATTATCCCCTCACAGCTCACTTCTCTGATTATGACTCTTATTCTTTAATGGGTTGATAATATAAACGGTAAACAGAAATTTGAAAAAGGTAACTCTTGAAGCAAACATACAATATATAATAATGTTCACAAAGTCTAAATACTAAATACTCAAGTACTTCCAACAACCGATCTGCAGGGGGGAGGGGGCAGAATGCAACCACCCACTTACATACAGTACATAAGTGTTACATATCATTTATACCCACGCTTCGCACTCGTGAAACACCTTCGGTGCAAGTAATTCCCCCCCTCCCCTTACATAAATTGCTTATTCCACCCCTTGAGTCTTCGGACTACTTCACCATAAATGATCCCCTCACAGCTCTCTTCTCTGACTATGCCTCTTATTCTTAATGGGTTAGTATTAACAGTGAACAGTATGTTTCTAAAAAGTGTCAAATGACTTGCAAAAGTGAAGTGCATTCTCAAATAAGTGTCTCAACTGCATGAAGAAGACATTGTGCTGTAAAGTTTAGTTAACCAATAAACACTTGTCTCTAGACCTAATTGCTTGTCAACACAAACTAGCAACATACCCCCTGGGAATACACCCTATGTGAACACCTAATGTACAAAAAGGGACATTTCACATGTATATTAGTGATCCCTGGGGTGGATTATCACCAGCCTATCCTTCCCAAATCTTCCCCTTCTTGAACCTAAATGCCACATGTTGACCCCCCCCCCTCCCTAACCCCCAGCCCATTTTATGTAAACCCTATCTTGCCAACTTGTAATATGCTGATGGTATCCCTCACTTGTCAGTATGTGTCCAGGACTGTTCAAAACATTTGGGTGAGCAATTAGCAGCTTTTCAGTTTCATTATGAAATTGTTGACCTGTCGGTTTGGTTTCTGTGATGTCATTTTAAGAAGAACCACTTCAGCAAATGCGAATAAGTTGTTTGCCTCTTTTGTATATTCCATATTGAATGCCCAATATGTTGACATAAGAGTAGCTAAAGCATCTATGGCTGAAGATGTAGCTCCAAAACTGGTTCCTTCGGCTTGTACCTCAAAATGGTTTGCAGTAACTGGATTGGTCCCTCGCCATATGACTACTGGAGATGTCTTGGTGTCCTGATAATAAACAGAAAAAAGAATATGTAGTCCCGCGCAGCTACTTTAATGATGATGATAACACCGTACCTGGCCTACACAATACGAGCATAGAGACAGGATGCAATGTCTGAAATATGATATGTATCTGCATTAACCTTGTAGGGATTTGGCTACAGATACTTTTTAGTATACCGTACTATTTCATGCCTCAACTTTTAAAAATACAAAGTGGCTATTTTTAGTGCTGTGAATTATCTCATGTATAGGCCTATTTTACATCCATGCACATCTGGACATTTTGGACTTTCTAAATGACAACTGTAAATGTAATGTAATTTATATATACCTATATTGACCTCCACTTTAGTTTGACTGCAATTTGAGCAAGTTTCTACCACTGGTGACCCCAGATGACTATTGATCTCTACTTCTGTACACCTTTTGCTCCTTTTTACTGATGATTGTAACAACTTTGGAGTCCCTACGAGAATGAGCACTTTCTAAGATTTGACCACTAGTAACCAATAATGATAAGACTGCAAATGACTTTCAGTCACTTATCCTAGTACAATCTTAAGGTACCACACCTTTCTTAATTGTTTTTGTAGCCAATAAAAATAATATCAAATCCCTTGGAGAAGTAGTTTGAAGTATTTTACTTTTTGACTACTTTGACTTACATTGGTGTACATTTTTAGAATCCCCTAACATGCACAACAACCTAACTAACCCTACTTATCGGGAGCCATCGGCTATAAGGGATTAACCCCTTAGCCCATGGCTCTCGCTAATCGGGGTGGGATTTGCACGACAATGGTCGAGAGGAGACTCAAGTCCGCCTCTTTGTGTTCACAACAGCGCAGGACCGCAGGTCATCACGCCCTAGTGCCCCTGCATCCAGCTGGCCGAATTTCCGGGTACCTACTGTCAGTTTCGAGCCGCGCGTGTCCAGGGGGAGAGGTGGGTCACCTTCCACCCAGACGTGAGCTTAAGGGTTATACTACTCCATACTGTGGACAGTCGCATACCAGCAAACACCTGCAAGGAGCGTGACTTGTTTCCATGGTCACTACAGACACAGAACTATTTTTAATTAATCACTTAGCCCACGTCTCTCGCTAATCAGGGTGAGATTTGCAAGACAATGGCAGAGAGGAGGTTGAGGTCTGCCCATTTGTGTTCGCAACAGCGCAGGTCATCACACCCCAGTGCCCCTGTCAGTTTCGAGCCGAGCATGGCCAGGGGAAGAGGTGGGTCACATATGGCCCAGACGTGAGCTTAAGGGTCAATTGAAAAAAGTTTGTTGTCTGCAGTGACCATGGAAACATATCACGAGTCGCGGGTGTATGCTGGTATGCAACTCTCCACAGTATGGAATAGTTAATTGGATTTTAAATACTATGTGACATAGAATAAGCTGAGAGAAAAAGATTGGAGGAAATACCTTTTCTTTGTCCTCATCCTGAATGAAAATGGCTTCTTTTGATAGCATCACAGGGAGAAGAAAAACAGCACATGTACATTCACGTTCTACAACAAGAAATAGAGGAATAGAACAAGTTGCAAAACCGATTGCCCATTATGTAAGGGATGGTAACAAATTATGTTATGCATACTTCTGAGTGCAGCTATTTAGTATCTTTTTCAGCCAGTTTTTCAGTGATGCTAATGTTCACACAAAAGTGAGACATAGACCAGAAATGCAATTTGCAATTTAATAGCACCATTACTGATCATTATTTATGTTATGATTAATAAGGGTAGAGCCAACCTTTATTTTTTTTTTGCTTAGTTATAGTTTCCAGTGTCAAAACCAAAATGACCTCAAATGACCTTTGAACCCTTACAAATTCAATGTATTTTATCTATATGAATCTTTCTCTGCAGTTAGAAAATAAATGTAAAAAAATAAATGTAAATCTACTCACAATTAATAAAATACAAGGTTTTATAGTGTTAGATCCCTGTTGACCTCAAATGACCTTTGGCCTCTAAGAAAATCAAGAAGGTGGATCTACTTTGGAAGGGTAGCCTACATACCAAATATGGGGATAGTCCTGAGTTTATATGGCTAAGTTAGCCTTTTTATGGTGTTTTACCCTTCTAACTTCAAATGACCTTAGACCCCTAACAAAAATCAATAGAGTTAATCTTCTCACTAAGGGGAAGCTATACACCTGAGGTTATTCCAGGCTTGTATGACTGAGTTATTCAAAAGGTTTTCAGTGTTTGATCTCTGATGACCTCAAATGCCTTTGACCTCTTACAAAATTAGGATGGTGGATTTACTTGACAAAGGTACCGTAACCTGAATACATATAGGTTAGTCCTAGTTTACATGGTTGAGTTAGACTGGTTACATTGTTTTCGGTGTTTGATACCTGTAGACCCCACCAAAAGCAATAGGGTTCCCCAACTACGAGTAACCTGGGTGCTACTTGTGTCAGGTTTTCGTGTTGTCCTGAAATGTTCTTGGCCTCTAACATATAATCAATATGATTCATCTACTCATCTACGTAAGGCCAACAAGTAAGCCAAGTTGGCACGGCTGAGTTAAAATGGTTACAAGGTTTTCAATGTTTTACCTTTGTTGACCTCTTACATAATCAATAGGGTTCATCTACTCTCTAAGGCCAACCCACATACCAACCATGAGACCAATTACAATTGGCTTTGCTAAGTAATATCGTGGTTAGTGTAAAACCCCTGTTAACTTCTAACACAACAGGGTTCATCTACCTAGTAAGGCCAACCCACATACCAACTATGAAGACAATCCAAGTTAGCACGGTTACATAGTAGGCACACACACACACACTTACAAACACACTTACAGACATGCATAGATTCCAAACCAATCACTCTATATATGGTACAGTAAGTACTTCATCATGTGTTACAAAATGTTGTTGTAAACGTATGAGTAACTGACACTTTTGTGACACTTTTTTTTTCTTCTTGACAATTTCATTTTTCTTTAACTTTGGTCAGGTTTGGGTTCAGGCCAAACTAAAATATGAGTTCCAAGGCATCTTTGTCAAGTACATGTACTAACTATACGTACAGAGTGTGATTTATTTAACATACTTGTTTTTACCTAATTTCTGGCTTTCAACAAGTTCACAGGCTTTGTGGAACTCCAAGTTCATTGTCTTCAGATGTTTGTTTCCACTAGTATTCTTCTCGGCAACCCGGATGATGTCACTACTTATCTTCCTTAGGTTCTCCTCTAATACTCCTTTGATTTGGATTCCGGTAATCCTTTTGAACTCTCTCTGTAGCTAGATGTGATGAATGATAAAAAGCAAATGAGCTTATTTATGACACAGAAAAACTAGAGCACCAAGAGGTGCAGTAGCTCATACCAGATTTTACAATAAGACGACAAGCTGCAGAATGTGATCCCTTGGCGATGTTGCCGTATTGGTTTTGGTACAACAAGATTTGTGATATAATTTCATCTCAGCTGACAAGAAAAGCAAGATATTATTGATTAGGGTTTCACCATATTGACCTCAAATGGTCTTTCAGCTAAAGACAAAATTAATAAGGATCATCAACTCACATAGAAAAAGTACTCACAAGATCAGCCCAAGTTTGCATGGCTGATTACAAGGTTTTCTGTGTTTTATCCAAATGACCTTTGACCTATAATAAAATTAACAGAGGGCGACCTATATATCGAGTAAGAGATTAGTCCACATTTGCATGTCTGAGTTATGTTGGTTACAACACTAAAAACAATAGTGTGAGGGTCCCCCTTAGTGAGATCTCTATTGTTTTTTTGTGTTGTAACCAACATATGACACTATTTATCAGTTCATAAGTATAGTATGTCTGTTGACCTTAAATGACCTTTGACCTCTATAAAAACCAATATCAGGTTTGTCAAAGCTTGCATTGTTGAGTTATTCTGTTTTCATGTTTTGACCTCTGCTGACCTAAAATGACCTTTGACACCTATATTCAACATATAGTACAGCTGTGTGCATGTAGGATGTGTCTTTAAAGACACCACAAATATAATCACACAGGCACTCATATTACAGCCAAGTACTGCAGCTACATGGAAGGTTTTGAAGACCCATAATGTGAAGCTGTGCTAAGTCACCTTAATGGTCCAAATGACTCCCAAGATGACTTTTAACGTAAAATAAAAATCAACCTATGTATTACTCACTTTCTAGCAATTATTGTGAGCAACTCTGGTGATGATTTATTCCTAGGAGAAGCAATTTTTAGATTTCAAACAATGGCTTTAAATGACACCTAGGTGACATTTGACCTCCATTTTCTGAACACTGTGAATGGCCCACTACCCAAGGATGATTTTGACCAAGTTTCAGAACAAATACTGTATATCTATGATACTGTATCAAATGAATTGAATATACACTAAACCTGTATTTAACCAACATTAGCTATATAGTTCTGGTTGTGATTTTAATGCAAATTCACAATTTGTACCTTTGACATTGGACACCTGCATATCCTCTGAACTATGATGAGTAGTAATTAGAATGCATTGCCAGTCCAATGCCATATTGTGAATCCCCTTTTATTATGTATATATAAACAACTCCAATGGTTTGCTCAACATGTTTATCGGCCATACCTCTTTGGATGTAAACAGGGCAGGATATTGTTCCCGGACTGCTGACAGCAGGATGTGCTCCTTTACTATTGTCTGTCTGCGGTGATGAAATGTAAGGCTCATGAGCTCTTCTAGCTTGCAAATATTTGTTGTTTTCTTCTTCACTTCTTCTTGCATCCATCTTGCAATGTAAACAAATGAAGAGAAAGTTATAACAATGTTAGTAAAAGCATGTATTTACAGATGACAGACATATTAATTTTATAGATCAAACAAACAGTAATTTGATCAAAACATTGGATTGGTAAACATGGTAATTTGAATATTCACTGTTTGCCCAGTTTGAATTACAAGGATGGGTGTTAACCCATTACTTATCTAGTCATAGCGTGCAGCATCAAGCCCAGCGTGCAGTGTTAAGACATAGATTTTCCACTGGCATGGCTCCAATAGACTCAGTGACAGGATACGAGTTGAATATTTTTTTAAAATTTATTAAAAGATTGAAGGCTGACCTTCTGTTTTCAACAATTAGTTTATTTATATGGTGTTCATCGCCTAGAATACCACCCTATTCAGGCAGGTGTGATCTATTATTGTCAACAGTAATTAAAAAATGTATACCTATGCTGGTGTGTATAGTGAAAGTTGTGAGCACAAGTATAACACTAACATGATCTGTCACTGTCATAAATATTCCTGACTCTCCAATAGATGATTAATGAGATGATGACAATCCCTTGCATATTTTCACTGTATACAATACTAGTATGAGGAAAAATATGTTTTCCGATTATTACAACTGATCAATATTTGATATTAATGAGACCTGCACTGGAAGCAAAAGAGATCATTGTCCAGGGCCAACATATTCATTAAGTATACTATATCAATCCAACATGTGGTCCTTGAGCTGTTTCCCCTTGCCCATTGGTAAACAAACACATACACATACATGTCAATCTGACTGTATAGTTGATGATGCTGTTTTCAGATCTGAACCAAATATGATACAATTCAAACCTGTTTATTGAATTGTAACTTGCTCACTAAACCATTTACTTAACTGTTTTCATCACAAGCAAGAGTAGGGCTTCACTTTAGAAAACCTAAATTAGTTATAATGACAGACTCCCACTTAACAAAAATATTAGTGGAATAAACAATATGATTTTATATTTACAGGACAGCACTTCTTGAAACAAATGGCTACATCATATCATATTTTCCTTTTGATAACAATATTTCAAACTAAACTAACACAAATATATGTAATACCGTTGATGCATCTCTATGCTTCTATTATCTTCGGAGTCAACTTCACTTGCCAAGGTGCTCTTTTCCAATCTGGGTTTCTTCTTCTTCACGATAGAACCGTCTCTGAGATGCTTCCTTTCATTTCGGAACTTGTCCGAAAGTTTAGTCTTCCAATAATCCTGAATGAAGTGGAATGAACATTAAATTCATTCATACTTGGATAAAATCCTAAAATCCGATTGGTTTATTTAAGTCACGTGACCGTTGATTAATAGCCGATAAACCTACGGTGAAAAGGCAAGCGTAAATCTGATTGGTTTATTTAAGCCACGTGACCCGGGTGCTTGTTTCCTCCTATAATTGGAAATTTTTCATTTGAAAATTTCTTTTTTTAAAAAGAATTTGATGGGTATGAATTAATGCGGTTATTTCACTGTCTATCGTGAGGTTATCTAACGATTAGGCAAGCGTAAATCTGATTGGTTAATTTAAGCCACGTGACCCAGGGTGCTTGTTTCCTCCTATAATTGGTAATTTTTCATTTGAAAATTTCTTTTTTTTAAAAGAATTTGATGGGTATGAATTAATGCGGTTATTTCACAGTCTATCGTGAGGTTATCTAACGAATAATCAACGCTCTGTGTTTAATGCTATTGCTGGATGCACTCGGGCTTCGCCCTCGTGCATTGCTTGCATTAAACCCCGAGCGTTCATTATTCTATGGATAACCTCACTCTAGACAGTGAAATAACCCCTAATTATTTTCATCCCACATATGTTTATGTTTAGTTTTCTTATATTTGTGAAACATAAATTCTAAGCAGATGACTGAGAATTGCTCCCTTGACTAACAGGACTTTCCCTGAACATGGCAGTGAAAGATCTAGTGATGGGCAATGAATTGACTTGAGCACACTAGTGCAATGTCAGAAATTTTAACTTCTTTCGATGTTATAATAAAATTACAATTCTTGTCACTCTTTCACACATTCTTTCACTGAATCATTCTATTTAATGCAACACAAAACAAATAAAATTGTAGAGACTAGAGATCAGTGGGAATCTAGCAATCATGTTTTCTTTCAGACCACATATCTGATAATATTCAAAACTATCTGTTAATAATTTTAACATAGTCCTGTTTCAGACTAACTGATGCCTAAATGTGTAAATGCAATATATTCAGTGGCACTAATCCCATTCTAAATGGAGGGGGGGAGGGGGGGAAGCCAACTTATTGTTGAATGGTTGGTTATTAATGTGTGCTGGGGGAGTGGTCTGTGGGGAGGGGGTGCCCCCACCCCTTTCTCCATAGTTATCGGTTCTTAGATGGTGCTATATTTTATTTCAGAATGATCCATTTATTTTTTAAAAATAGTCCCAATCTAAGGGGATGATCCTTGATTTCAAAAACGCACAGTTATGAAAGCCGCCAAAGGGTCCAGCAGGGTTTTGCGGGAGAGTGCCACTTGGGAGAAATGGTGGATGGCGGGGGTTGATCAAAGCCCTCGAAATGAAAGAATTTGACTGGTAAAGGGGGCTTGGAGCTACTGTATCGTACCACATGCACTACAAAATAGAATGAATAGCCAAGGAAAATGAAAGATGAGGCGCACAAAGTGCAGGGGAATTTGTGAATTTCTGAACATGATCACCTCTTTGATGTTCTAAACATGGATTTGTTACCTGAAACACAAGCTGTGACAGGAGGCATCCAGAGTGCACACGAACTGATGGTCGTGCTTCACCTAGATAGTGGACGTTCAATTTCCCTTTCAATATATTGGGCCGCTTCAATGATTAGAACAAAATGTTTGTCAAGGCTGGGAGTTACGCTATTGTAATCTATTGGTCGACCCGCATCAGGGTGACCTTTGACCTCAGGTTGACACCCTGTATTAGTTTCTTTGGATATTTGAATTTTTGTGGCAAAATCCAGATCTCAAATGGTCTTCTGATCAAAATTGTTGTTGGTTGACCCCTGTGCGACCTTTGTGTGCAAAGGTCAAGGTTTTGTTTGTTTTTTAATAAGTACAGGATTATTGTGCAGACTTGTCATGTTGGTTTTTTGGAATCACATTGTCAAACTACATCTGACCATGAGGTCAAAGGTCAAATCTTGAAAAAAGGTCAAATATGGGTCAATATGTGTTTTTTTACAATAACTTGTGAAACTCCTACTGATTGGGTCCAACATGGTTGATATTTTGAGACTAGTTGTGAATGGGGTAAGGGATCGTTTTCAACATACCGGTCTTGTTATCCAAGGTCAACAAAGGTCAATTAGGGGTCAAAACTAGTATTTTGGCAATAACTTGTGAAACTCCTACTGATAGGGTCCGACATGGTTGATATTTTGGGACTAGTTTTGAATGGGGTAAGGGATCATTTCAAAACATAATGGTCATGTTATCCAAGGTCAACAAAGGTCAATTTATTAGGAAACACAAAACTAGTATTTTGGCAATAACTTGAGAACAAAATGTCCATCAAGATTGGAGTCACATCATACTGCACAGCTTTGGGTCAAGTAAAAATCTTTAATGGTGAGAAGAAAGCCATGCAATTAATCAAAAGTTGAAAATTTGATATGGACAGTGCCATTAATTTTGTTGCAGCAAACTGAGTTAGTATGCATTACTCACAATGGGACTAACTGTGGGAAGATCATCGAAAGCAAGACAGGGAAATCTCTCCACAAGAGACCTTGCAACAGACTCATACTGGTGTTTTGTCGGGTACCTGTAAAACCAAAAAATACACAATGTGATGTAACATGTTACAAAAGTTTTTTATAAAACAAGCTGGAATGCATAATAGCAATTATAAGATAAAATTTAACTTACTTCAGCATTACCATCATCAACCAAGGAGAGCATACTAAGCTTGGTTTAAAAGTATGTTTATTTGCAGAGTTGATGCATGTTCAAACTATTAACATGTGGCCTCTTAACCTTATCAGGGTTATACTCAGTTCCACTTGGATCATGGAAGTGTAGCCCATCAATCCTGGCTCAAAAGCATTTAGATGATTCACTAGGATTATGTGTAAGTTTCACATTTTGTGGCTGCATGTTCATTTACATCTGTCAAACTTGCTTTATATACCCATTATACCATAGGTGACAGGAAAATGATATGGAACCATTGGAGTACTACAATAGTTAACAGGAGACGGTTAGCTATGTTTGACCAGAACACTCTTCCATTATGTTATATTTGATAATAGAGAAAAATCTTTGACATACCTCACATACTCTGCAGTTTTGTCAAACAAAACCTGAACGATTTGCCTCCTGAACCTCTCATTCGGAAACTTTCCTTCATCTAGAGACCTGACGAGTGCAGCTGCCATATTTTCCACCGGGATTTTGAACGCAACCGGCCACTGTTTCATGTACACAGTATCCATACTGGAAAAGACATGTATGGAAAAATGTTGTGTTATATTTTCTTATTTTTATCTAAAATTCCTTAAAAAAGGTTCAGTTATTCCTTACCAGTTACCTGCGCCTGGATTCATTTTCCCATATATTGGCTAGCACATAATTACACCTATAATCTTTTTAACATTTGATGAGCTAACACATGCTGATCAAATTTATTCACCACCTTTATACTCTCAACTGGTTCAACCTTGCTATGGGTGTTTATAAAATACTACCATATACACAGCTTGTTATAATAAAACTGGCTAGTTTCATCTCTCCGCTTTGTCTGAACAATAAACAGATATATGCCACAGTTGCCATAGTGCGGCCTCTGTTGAATTCTCACCTGCACCAAAACCAAAGAGGTAATACCGGTCTCATTAAAAAAAAATACATACCAAGTAGGAACTAGGTACAAGGTAATCAAGTTATGGTTTTTAAGCTGACAGTCACATTTTCAGTGTGTGACTTCTAATGACCCCAGATGACCTTTGACCTATATAAAAACAATAGGAATATTGTACTGCTGATAAGGGATTGCCATATACCAAATAAGAGCCATACCAGATAGAATTAGGCACATAAAATATTGCTGCTCACAAGGTTTCTATAATATGACCTCTGTGGACCTCAGAATAACTATTGTGAAGTTCTTAACTAAGGGTAGGACTAAACTGTGTGTATTCAAGTCACATGCAATGTGTGCCTAAATATCTTTGAGAGTCATGCCAATTCAACACATTTTTGTTGACCAAAGTGTTTACCAGTGAAATGTGCCAACCAATTTGTTCTAACATCTTTATTTCAATTTTGTGCTGCTGATGAGAGTTATCATATAACTGTATTTTGTTCCAAATTGTTCAGATATCTTTAGATGAAGTTCCATACCTATTTTTGAAAATAAGTTTGAACTTTTATGAGTGTAATATATAGAATTTAGATTAATTCCCATTAAAATCTAACAAAACCTAATACCTACCCGAAAATACACTATTAACATTCATTTACCAGTACGCATGCTCAAATTGGCACTCTGACAGGTTAAACTACTGTAGCATATTACTTTGTTCTTAATACATTATGTACAACCTGCTGCAAATTCTATAACTTCTTTTGGAGCAATTTTAGCACAGCATTTATGCAGCAGCATAGAATTTAGCCCATATATCTATGATTTGTTATCCTTTTGATAGTACTGTAGATTACCAAAAAATACCTGTCAATGATAGATATTACCCCAGAATACATAGAAGGGAAATTCTTATAAAGCAATTGTGATGTTGATCACACAGACATAACATGATTTATATTCTTGAGCTGAGCACCAAAGGCAAATTGTAGTATATATTACACAATATGAAACAAATTTCTCCAGTTTTTGTCTCTGGTGTAAACTCCATTCTCTTAGGCCCCAATTGAAGAAGCCAACAAAGTCCAATTTTACAGTTCAACCTGATCTGAAAAGCTTAAATTTACATCACAATCTTCATTAACTATTGAATGAAATTCTATAATTGACCTAATTGCAATATGTATAATAAATTACTTCTATCATAAAATGAAAAAGGAATCAAGTGGAAAAGGGAATCTGCAAAATTTAAATATACCTGCTTGTGAGACTTTGTGCAGTCTGATGGCTCTCAGCAGGTTGGTTAATACCTGATGTTGAACTTTGGATTCTAGTGTCAGTCTCCAGGGTGTTCTTCGCACATGGCAACTCAAACATGGTTTCACTACAGGAAGTTGTATTTTGCTCATCATAACATGATTCTTCAGATGAGGGGCAAAATGACTCTACATCAATACTATCACCAGCAGAGAGAAAGAGTTCATCCATTGTGGGCATAGCTGAGCTTAAGCTAGAGGTGGATGGTTTACACTCTTTAAGGACCACCAGATTTTGATTTTCAACTATGACTTTTATTTTGTCTTTGTTCTTTATTTCACTGGGCTCTATGTTAATCCATGCATCCCAATCTTTGTCAAACACTTGCAATTTTACTATGCAATTTGATGGTAAGACAAACCTTTGCCTTATAATGCTGGTGATGCTGTCATGTTTGTTAACTTTGAAAACAATGTTTGCATCATTATATGATCCAAGGAATTGCAAACTCTCCATATTATTCAGTGTTGTTATTTACAATGTGAACACGAATTTTCCATGCATGAGAGCAGGCTTCATTGATTATAGCTAAGAAACCAACAAGATCGAAAAATACAATTGCCCTATCTTCACATAGAATGGTATCTGTTACATCAAAGTTTGATCCGCATATGTTCATAGCAGTCAAGAATTCTTCACATTGGCCAAATGAAATAGCAAATGAGAGTCGTCTAAGAGCGGCAAGTGGAACACCTTGAAGAACAAAAGGAGACATAAACCTGAAGGTGATATGATAGACCAAATAATGACCTACTTGTAATATGCTACTAAGCTCATGTTGCCTTTCTCGGGGGATTGAGGTATCTTTGTTTGAAATAGCCATTTGCTAAACAATGAGTACAACAATGTCACAGGACCAAAGCAGAACTCCCTTTTGAATTTCTCAAGTGCTGTAACATGACCAGTGGAAAGTCTATATAGTTTTGCACATCTTATTTTTTCAGAGTAATTAAGAGTGTGTTCATATTTGATCTGGATATTTTGGTACAGCATTGAACTGGCTTCACAGGACTAAAATTATTTTGTGGCCTAATTGTAGGTGTTTTCCTCTTCTGATCCCATGATGGTCATCTATCAATGACACAAGAAATGTAGAATTATAAATATGGACCATTTTTTACACACACACACACGCACACACACACACACAACTGTAAGCCTGCTGCTCACATTTTAAAGTCATTCTAAAATGAACATTGAAATAAAATTCTCATGACACTGCTATTTATTGATGTTTGTACATGAACAATTTGTTTGTGCCATTAGCATGACTTCACCCTTTTAGAATTCATATCTCTGTCCGATCTCTCAGATAATTATAACTGGTTTATCATCTAGCTACTGTATATGTCATATCCTGAATACAAGAGTTTTCATAAAGTTGACAGGATCAGATGATGGATCTGGGTTTTTCTTAAATGTGAACACACATGTGGATGAATGTTTAAGTGATGACAGTGATGATCAGTGATGATCTCTTTGTGGTGTGCAGGTGGCAAGGTCACATTTTGTAATAATGGATTGCCCATCTTGTTAAATTACAATCTAAAGATTGACCTTTGACACTATTAATGATGATCACCACAAATACCAGAGGCTTAGAGTACTCACCATATGTATGTACAAAGTATGAATAATAAATATATGTGGCACTAGCTATGGTTGAGTATTAAAATTCCCACACACTGGTTATTGCCCAACATCAACACACCAGGAGATGGGCAACACAAAATAGGGGTCTATTGTAGTATGTTGACAAATATCTACCTATCTATACTAGCATTAAATACATGCTCACAGACTTATCCGACTTGGAACCAATAACCAACGAGCTAACATAGTTTCAAATTTCGAACACCCTTGGATGATCATTTAAATTACGTAAATGTCAATAAAAAATACCACAACCTGACCCATGGTTGTAAATTCAGCCTGGAAGGTTATTCACAGATAAAAGTCATTTGTCTCAGTTAGCTGCTTTATTCAAATTCTGATAACAGTCTATACTTTAGTGCAACACACATTCCAGGTTTCTGTACACTAAACTGCAATGGAACAGGATCAAGAAGCTGATGTTCCTGAATTATCTCATAGTTTACAGCAATTGGCCTAACAATGTATGCGTGGTAGTGCTCAGAAAAGTGAACTGTTTCTAATCTTGTTACTAAAAAATATATTTTTCCAAGTTTCAAGAAAATGCCAATTACAAGAACAAATTGAAGCAGGTTATTTTCATAGCCAGTTGTAAGCACTGATTGTTCAGAATAGGTAAGACCATTGGTAGTGGCTGTCGAAACTCTAAAAACATTTTGCTTTTCGCCAAGGTTTAGGCCTACACTCAGTGCATGTTGTACACTCTGATCAAAAGATTTTATGGTCACAATATTACCACCAGTTGATGTTGCATTATCAGCTTCAAGAAAACAATGTGACTGGCTGTACCAACATTGTAATAACTGATGTCTTTGTGCCAATGTAAGGGCAAGATTTTTCCTGTTGTTAGTCTTCCTCGCTAGATTTTTAAAATAACTATGCTTCGCTTCGAACCGCATGGTTGAACACAATGCTAAAGGCCCGAAGTTGACAATTTGTTCTCCATAGTGAATTAAGTAGTGCATTTTGGGTGTAATTCCACACTTGAAAGTATCTATGTACAATTCCAGAAAGTCCCTAACAAGACCATGAAGGTAGGATATTGATTGTCTATTATGAGTCGGAGCAAATACAAGTTCACATACAGCAGTTAGATACAGCAGTAATTGCCAGTGAGTACCCTTTTCTGGGACAATATCACCTAACACATACAAGGCCACCCTCATAAAACAAGACATCTGTGATGCTGTTTGTTTAATGACAACATTTCCTGAGCTCCAAGTCAGTGGAATTGGTTTCTTTGCCTTATCACTCCCTTTGTATTCAAAATGAACCAACATATGATTAAACTTTTCAAGTGTTATCAATTTGTTATGTACAAAATATGTCAATACTTTTGACCATACAATTGGACAAGCTCCTTCAAGGAGGTCATGCATTGGATCAGAAGGAAGACCCTGGCTCACATGGAAGAAAGACAACGAATTAAAGGCAGACCTATGCTTAAGCCCATAAACTGAAGCAAGACTTTCATCTCGCTCTATTATCACTGCATGTTTATCATACAGGGCAGCAGTCCTACTGAGTGATCCAGTTTTTAGATAGTTTCCTTTCAATTCATTGTACGTACACATGCAAAATCTGCATATTCTATTTGCCGTAAATGACTGCGGAAAACCACCAATAGCATGGCTCCCAAGGTTATCTGCAATGATCATTGAAATACTGCCTTTGAAATGATACAGAGCATTGTCTTTGCTGATATGAATACCAACATCCTCAAGAGTATGAATATCTTGCACTAATTTCTCACTTACCTTCTTAAAGCCATATTTAGTCACATGATTGCTTTTACAGAGCCACACCAACTGAATAACATGCAACTTACTTCGATACTTTGGTTCAATATTTCCCAAAAGAAGGTACATGCCATTTAATTTTTGTTTTTTCCTAAAAGTGCCAATGGGATTACAAACTTCAAAGTCATCATTGTATAAGCTGAAATACAAAGTATTTCCCTTCTGATTAGAATTAAATAGCTTGTTTGACTGATAAAACTCCCCATCACAATAGTCACTCAATACCCCTGGATGACAGCTTTCATGTGAATTCATAACCTGAGTAAAAACATCATCCTGCTGAAAGAGGGACCTAATAGTTTCTAGAATAGGAACATACTGGAATGTTTCACATTTGCCATTTTCATTTTGCCCAAGTAATAATTCCACTGGCTCTACCAGATTAAAGTTGTCCCTGAAGTACTTAGTTTGTCTCGCTTCTGTTTTCATGGAATTGAACATTGACTTACCTGTAACAGTATTCACATTAAATAAAGCTTGCAATTCAGGCCATTCTTCAACATTCACACCTATCAAGTTTATGTAATCTTGTATTTTTTGAAGTTGGTTTGTTTGGTTTGAAGATACAAATGTTTCAATATCTGCTATGAGATTATTCAAACAAGTTTTTGGGAGCCTGTATTTTTCTCGCCACTTTAAAACCATCATTGCCAGATCATGCTCAATATCATTTTCTGTTGGATTTGCTTCAGTCAAGTCTTCATGTATATTGCTTTCATGAGTATCTTCTATGTCATCATTTGTGTTACATACACCCTCTTGGTATGACTCTTCCTCATGAGCATTTCTATGTTCTCGTCGAATGTGACTGAGAAGAGAATCAACTTTGCAATATGTTTTTTCACAGTTATTAATGTTACATCTTACACTGAAATTGGGCTCAGATGAATGAACTGTTTGCAAGTGTTTATGAAAATAACTGAATTTAGTTGTTTGGTATGACTTGCACCTATGACAAAGATAAACCTGCAGTATGTTTGAGGTACCACATGCTTCAACACGGGTAGGTGTACCTTCAGTGCAGCCAGGAAACCCTGTAGATTGTCCACCAGATGCCATCATCAGCAACTTTAAAGCAGGCACACACTTGTCTGCAGAGAAGATGAGGATAAAATGCTCAAAAAATACTGCCTCAATTCTGCAGATCACAGTTGGAAGGATAAAATTGCCCCATGTTTATGTGATATATTCGAAAAGGTGGAGGCAGGCCCTAGTATGGGACGTCTCCACCCCGCCCCTTCAGGATCAGCGCCCATGGTTCATATGCATGCTATTATGTTTAAAAGCTTGCAATGTACTATAGTCGTCACAATAACCAGATTCGTGTCAATGCATTAGGCCATGGAAAAATATGCCAGAAATGAAACAAATAATCCAGTCGAGCTTTTTGGATTTGGGATTGAAGTGCATAATCTATATAACAATTTAGTTCGCAATGACACACCTTTGGCTCACCTTGTCCGGGAGATAGCTGGGGGTGAGACATTCAATTGACAAGTGTACTACATACCATGCCCAAACAATAACATTAAAACCAACTTCTTGTTCATTTAACATATTGATCAAATCAGAAATCGAAACATTTAACAAAAATGGAAAATAGTGTAACAAAATATCTAAACCCTATAGGCCTATTAAACCTGTGATATAATAATACCAGCTTTGATGTTTTTAAGAGTTAATCCAAACAAGGTACGCATTATTAAATCAAGCCAAAATGATCATCTGTGTCAGGATATTGTCTGGCTATATCTGCCAATTTTCAAAAACTGCCTAAAACGTTACATCGGGTCCAGGGCCATAGCGAGCAGGAGGGTGGGGGGTTGTCCCACCCCCCAATAATTTGGTCGCTGTCGGCACATTTATGGTCTGTTGGCAAATTGATGACCCGTCGGGCTTCGGAGAGGGGAGAAAGGGAAGCAGGGTGGTGCCCGAAGGGGCGTGGGCTAGGGCCTATAGTCACTTATAACTGACTGACATTAACAGCCTAGGATAGCCCTGAGTCCTAACTAATAGTATACTACATGTACCTTGAGTCGGTC
>JAODFY010092969.1:0-11760 GCA_027580055.1 Paracaudina chilensis | reverse complement strand
ATGCTGACAAAATACATTTTGATCAGTGAGCATTATTGTAGTTATTATTTAGAAAAAAAGTTGGTAGTCGCCAGTCGCAAGTACGGTTCATTTGTCATATCAAAATTGTGGAAGTCTCAACCAAATGACAGACCTTCACTGACATCCCAAACTAACTTACATAAATGTACCTATGTTTTCCCGATTAGCCAGATTATTTTTTTCATCTATGCACTATGAGAAACATACATACATTTAGAATGAGGTGGATGCATGTATTCCCTCTTGGAAGATTAATAGGGTTCTTATACTCAATACAGGCAAGGTTAATTAGCAATTATAGCATTAATCCAAGTTCCCCCCCATTGAATTAACCTGATGTTTTTACTATTTGACCTTCGATGACCTCAAATGACTTGCTTCTTACAAAATAAATATAAATATAGTTCATCTACTCACTATGGAATAATATATTCCAAGTCTGAGATTCATGCTGGTTTTTCCTATAGAGTTGGCTTTATTATAATGTTTTTTTTTTTAAATATTTTACAAAAATACATAGTTTTTATCTATTCATTATGGGCAATGTAGGTACCAAGTATCAGATTTTTCCCCATTGAGAGGCCCGATAAACAGCTCTGTCACACACATACCAACAAGGGCTGACTCTTTCACACAAGTATGAGTTAACACCTATACACAATTACGCAAAACATGCAGTCATGATTGCCATGATGCTCACCAAAAAGTCCTTGAAAATCATAAAAATATATACACTAGTTGTTTCATTCATACATTGCTATAAAGATTGAGCTGTGGAAGCTGTTAATCGATGATCAGCTCAACACCAAATGGTGGAAATATGATTTACATACCAGTCAGATGTGTAGCAAGAGATTTGCCTTGGGGGGGGGTTCTGTGGGAGGGGTCTTAGGGGAGGTGGTTGCCCCCTCCCCTTCGGCGAAAAAATGCAATTCATGGGCTGTAGACGCAAAATGGTGCAATGTTTGTGAAAAAACAGCAGTCAAATTTCCACTGAACATTCACATTTTGTTCATTTTTGGTTCCGATGCCGAAGGCAGCATCGGAACCTATGCAGTCATGTTGGCGTGTGTGTGTGTATGTGTGACATTTCAGCTTTTTAAACACGATATCTCAAGAAGCAAAAGATGGAAAGATATCATACTTGGTATATATGTTGGCCATAATGACTAGATGATCCCTATTGTTTTTGGTGGCCATGCCATGAATATTAATGAAGGGGTGGGCGTAGCTTAAAGTAAAAATGTGAGTGGTACATTTTCCTAAGACAGTTACATTTCATCTAATTAGTATTCATGAGTGGGCGGGGCTTATGCTAAATCGCTAAAAATACCTTGTAAACATGATATCTCAAAAAGGTGAAGTTGAAATGATATCATACTTTAAAATGTCAATATCTTCGCAACAGTATGTCCGATCTGCTTCATACTTGGTATGGTGATGTAAGTTGATGAGTACATGATCATAACATGCCATGAATATTAATGAAGGGTTGGGGCTCAAAGTGAAATACTTAAATGTCAATATCTTTGCAAAGGTATGTACGATCTGCTTCATACTTGGTATGCTGATGAAAGCTGATGAGTGGTACATTGTCGCATTACACTCACATTTCATTTAATTAATATTCATGAGTGTGCGGAGCTTATGCTAAATTACTAAAAATAGCTTGTAAACATGATATCTTAAGCAGGTGATTTGGAATGATATCATAATTTGTATATAATGTTTTTGGTGATGTTGTGAATGTTAATGAGGGGCAGGGCCTCACATAAAATGCAAATGTTACCTGTAACAAATTACATGCTCTCATTTCTAATTATAACCGATTGGCATAGCATCGGTACCACTATTGTGTACATTTGCACTCTGGTTTAGTACATGCAATTTTTATTCCTCACGTGTGTGTGTACATGTAGGTATTCAGTCTAAGGACCCAAACAGAGGACATTAAGGTCCTCAGAAGGAATACATTGGAAATGTTGAGTCCTTACAAGACAAAATACTGTAAGGTTAGGGTATTGTCAAGGTTATGGCCTGTTAGGTAAATAAGGGTTCTGAATATAGCATGTGTGTCTGTTTCTCTGGCTTTCATATTAAGCTAATTAAGTTTACCTGTATTGGGATGCTCATTGCAGTGTTTTGTATATCTGTTTATCCTCTTTCATCTTAAGCTTAGTAAACCTGTTGGGTTTATTTCTCTTAAATTAACATAATTTCTCACTTCTCTTTCTAACAGCCAAAACAAGAAGGTGGAAAGAAAGCCACTAAGGGTAGGTGTATATTTGTTTTATTTTTGCCTTAAAGCACTTCAGCCCAAGGTTTGGCTCTATATATACTCTATTAGCTTTCCTTTTTTGCACCACTTTTTGGCTGCTGTGCAACATAAAGAACATATGGTATTTACATTTTTCAGGGATGACTCGGATATAAAACAGCATTTTTCACCCTGTGTTCTTGGGCAAAGGGAATCTATCAACTTGTGTGCATGGATATTTCAGTATGCAAATCGCATTTGGTCTGTACACAGTGTACTATTTACAGCCTTATTTCACTGAAGAAAAATATTGCCAAACATGTGCACTGATTATTAAATGAATAATAGTCCAGTGGAAAACAATATAATAAATAGGGAACAAAGTCACTCAACATTGAAAGGTCCGTTACAATTTGGTCGGTATACTGTGTACCAGACTTGTAGTGAGTCCGTACTCGTACTCATGTCTTGGATAATTTGCTCATGAAAACTTAATTGTACTCATACTCATGAATTTTGGTAGTGTTGTATTGTCATCAGTGCAAAATTGTGTACTCATACTCATGTTTTCGAGCATGTACCCTTACTCGTACTCACAACCTGAACTTTTTGGCTGTACTCTTACTCACACTAATGTACTCACGCTACAAGTATGCTGTGTACTATTTATAAAGGATCATTACAATAACATTTTTGGTTGTTGATATATTGATTTTTGATTCCTTGTCGGAGGCAAAAGGAATTTATGCGATCATGTTTGGTTGAGTGTGTGATTGTGGACAGGTTTACAGCAGGTTGATTGCCCATAGTGAGTAAATGGTCCCTATTGTTTTTGGTGCCAATCTAATTAATATTTATGAGTGCATGGAGCTTATAACCAATTTCGGTAACTTGCCTAACTAACCTAACGATTTATTGGAATTTGAAAGAAAATTCTGTTATTTTTAGTGCAGAATAAACTTTTCATGTGTTCTAACTTCTTTAACTGTAAACACTATTGGCTCTAACGTTCCACTATTTCGAAAATGAGGGCAAAAAGTCTTTTCTCCCAGAAATCTAATTGAGTCATTGTTTCCTCAAGAACACAGTGTATCGACTTTCCTATATATAGTTGTATTACATGGATTGATATAGGATCCAATTCCATCCCTTTCGGAATAAACTTTGTCTGCTTGTTTTTGTAAATGTGATCGTTGAACACAAAATTCTGTGTACAATACTGGAAAATATATGATAATTGTGTTCCCAAACAATGGAAAATTCTCACAGATGAACCCGTGACCTCTATTATGTATCATGGCTGGGCACTCTTTGAACTAATTTATTAGAGGTATATTAAGTGTTTTTTCAGGACACAAACACAACAGCCTATAGTCATGGCTTCAACCTGTGATCTTTGAATCATGAGCTCACTGCACATGAGCTGTAACAGGGGATAGAAATTCATCTTTCAAATTTAACATGTATTTATATATATCTATGTATTTGATTTGTCCAAACAGGAGGCAAAGCTACCCAGAAAACGAAGAAAGCATCCACTGCCCTGGGAAAAGTTGTTTCTTTGAGTAAGATCATTGAAGCCAAAACCCAGCAGGAGTATATCACCAAAATATATGTGGACAAGGTACACAAGTTAATATACTACTACCATACCTTTGTTTTTTAATTGTACAGCTAAGGCATGCCTGCTTAATACAATATCTAATATTTGTAGTGGATATAAATGACACTTCAGTTAACGATACCGTCATAGTATATTTCGGCAGACCGCAAACTGTAAAAGTAGATCCTTTTTTTTCAAAAAGGTTGTGCACCCCTGGTGTATATCAATTGGACAAAATTTTGGTGCCAAGGAATTTCCAACTTTTTAGTTTTCTCTCTCAGCTTGGAGAGGAGAGATATTAATTGACATGGGTGAGCAATATCATGGCCATACAAAAATTGCAACTGAGTAAATCTCTTTATTTATTCAGGTTACAGCGACCTCTGATAAAGAAATCCATCTGAAGGCTCTGGAGAAAAAATTCTCCAGAGTCACTCATAATATGGTGATACCAAAAGATACAACGGATGAACTGGAACCTGGTATGAAATATTCCATGAAGGTCAGGTGGAATAGCATGTACAAATGCTTTGAAGGGGCAAGTGACTACATTGTCAAGGTAAGAAAACAACCTCCCTGTAAATGGATGGTTCTCGTTATAATCCTTTTCTTCCCAGCCCCTACTTTCCAATCAGCTACCCTAGGCATTTCCAACCTCATAAAATATATTACAAAATCAGCAATATCATTCATCAAGCCGGATTACCAAAAATGGGGGGAGGGAGGATCTTGGTAGGATAGATTTTGGCAATCAATCAAGTGCTGTCGGTTCGGTCATATCATTGGTTCGTGAATGGATGTTATCATTCGAAAGAGACTCTTGAGCGTCTGACACCTGAGCAGCATCTCCAAGAACCATTTCAGCACACACGGCTTGATCAATTTGTAAGTTTAAAGCCTCATAGATTCTAAAACGAGGTATGTTTAGGGGTTACTTCTGCACAGCCATCTGAAATACCAAAAGTTTCTTCCCAAGGGGAAATTTCTGCCTGTTTAAGAACCAAAAAGACATTTAATTGCCCCAAGAAAGTGCTGAAGAGAGTCCATGCATTCAAAAGGTATCACTTGTAAAGGTACTCCACACTAAACAGCATACTCTGAGTTCCAACCTTGTGTCTGCCACAGATTTTTGAAAGGTGGCAACTTGTCCGCTTCAGGCTGGCACAGCGATTCCCAGTGCATGGTGATAGGCAAGTTGCTTCCACCTCCCCAGACTTTGAATAAGGATGTAACGTCCGTCAGATGGGGACCTTCAATGTTGGTCCCGGGAGCAGGATGGGCCTGCCTCGTTATCATCTGATCAGGTGTTCATCTCTAGTCATATCTGGTAGCCTTGGTGCGGTAAAAGCTCATTAGTGGCCATCTGGCCCTAAAACTAAACCAGAAATGTTATTTTTATGTGAATTTGCCAGTTAACTTGATTTTTCCTCTTTGTTATTCTGCCATCTGTTGGGTGCAGCTTTGTCAGGATTTTTTTTTCATTTATTGATTCACAGAAAGAGAAGTGTTAGTCAAGAACGTCGCAACAATGATTCCAAAAAAGATGCTACTCTCGCCCCAAAGTTCTTATTTCTGATTTCAAACCAATCCATTGTCAGGGAGAGCGGAAATGGTTTGAATCTTGGGGACACGACATGAGCTAGAGGGCATGCAAGCTCAAAAACTGGAAAAAGAGCACATTCAAATGTGTAAGGGACACACTTCCTTCAGCATGACCTACATCCTTTACACATCTGCCAGTGAACAATTTCTGATCTAATATTCAGGGCATCCAGCAAGTTGTAGTGACCTGGCGTAAACAAATTCATTTGACCCAATAAGTAAATTCATATGACCCAACAAGTATGTTTCGGTTTAAAAGGGTATGCATTCTAGCTGGCACCTGTCAACATTGTCACAAAATCCAAATGTAACAAGCGGTATGAGAAATATTGTTCTATATTGCCGATAGAGAATAGTTTACATGACTATGGTCGGTAATCCAGTCACCTTGGAAGAATTTAAGATGTTCAACTCTACTGAAGAGTCGAGTTGAACACCAAGTTTGACCCAACTTTTTAGTGTACGAATATGTAGCAGTACAGCTAAATATATAATTACAACACAATAGGCTAACCTTCGGCTCAGCACTTTCAACTGTCTTTCAAAGCAGAAACTTGTATGTATAATCACATTAATTTTAAATAAAGCTCCCTTTTTAGTGTTTTCAAATATGATACCATATCTAGTTTGTCTGTGATACTTTTTAAAAACATTTTAAGTCGTTTTTAAACCAATGATGATGTATCGTTTTAAACAGTTTAATGCACACAAAAGTGAAACAGTGGGTACTCACAAATCATGGATTGACATAAGGTGTACATATTCCAATTATCTTGTCTGGATTTTAACTGAAACATACCAAAAACTGAAAATATTTTAATCGGGCTAATGTGATAGGGGAAACTTGGATGAAACTCATAGTTGGTATTGATTTTAAAAGAAATTAGAGCTCATGGGAGGTCGGCATGTGTCAATTGCTGAATACCTTGTAAATTTAATAGTCTAATGGATAAGGGGAAACTGGGAAGCATGTAATACTAGGTATTACAATGACAGTACTTAGTAGATTAACTTCTTTTTCTTTTTTTTTAACGAGGAACCTAAAGTATATCACCTTTACACAAAACAAAAAAAGAAATTCAACAATGAGGAAGCAAGGAATCACAAAACCTCTGGGTTTCCTTGTTTTATTAAAAATGTGTACATTTTATACAAAATGTATTTGAATATGCAAATCCGTTATCTGGTGGCCACGGAGATAATATTCTTCTATACACAACTGCACTCGACCAGGTTTTTATTCTTAAAAAAAACTTTATTGCTATCACTTTATTAGTCAAAGTTAACAGATTTGGGAAGGACAGTTATTCTATAGGTCTGAGAGATGTACTGTTCTAGTTTGGGCTCAAATGAGTTAGAATTTGTTGAGTTTAGCAAACACAATATTGGCTTTTAAGCTAAAACTTGGTAATGTATACGATGGTGAAGCGACATTCCGGGACCAAATTATATTTTTATATTATATAAATCTGTTTGTATGCTTAACGCCTCACTTATCGAACATATAACATATAACACAATCTTATCGAACATATAGGCCTAACACAATCTCGAACGAATATATACCCCAATTATTAAGAGAGACATTTAAGTAGTCCAAATTAACATCCGCATATGAACAAACATTTCTGCCATTGCCTATATCAGAAACTTTCTTGAATAATTTATCATCTAATGCAGTTTTATATATCGTCCCAAACCGATATGACTCAAATGTTTGTTCCATGTTATATACCGCCCTGAACTTTATTGTTCTGTTTTACTTAAATTGAAATAGCGCACTCTACTTGAAAAGTTCACGCGTGGCAATCATTTCGACCAAGGTTTCACAAGTAATATAAAATCCGCAAAATAGCAATGGCGCCGTTACTTATCCCCCACAGTTCGGCTGTAAATAATACAAGACAAGCGTTGTACGAGGAGTATTTTCCAGAGGAGTATTTCCAAGTACCTGAACAAAACTTTCTCACTGAAGGGAGTAAGCTCATCAAGTGAAGAGCATATCGGTTATATGCATTATTCGTAGATAGCTACATCGGGTACTTATGGGAATTGTGGGTTGTGGTGACTCATAATACTCACGTCACAAGGGAGAAAGCTCACCAAAGGAATAGGCTACGACTGTTATACGATCTTATAAAAGTTGTGTGACTTGGATCATAATCAAGTTTCATTTAGAATCTCATGTATTTGTACTAAACAATAAACACATGACGTTGATGACGACTTTCATTATATTGGGAGGCGTACGGTTAATTCAATAATCAATTACGTCATTTTAAACCTATTTCATTAACGTTGGGCCAAACAGTGGGCTATACTTTCGGTATTGTATGTACTGTGAGGACTGAGGGGTTAATGCGCAAAAATATGAATATGTTTTGCTTCAGACGCGACTCTGATGTAGGACAAGTGGCGTCGGCACACCTTTCAACCATTTTCAGCCTGGGGAGACTAGCTATTATTCGTGCATTTTGATGTTATTATGTAAAATCAACACTTGAATGAAAGAAATTAAATGGATTACTTAGATGGATGAAATCCCCCCCTCCCTCTGGATTACTTAGATGGATGAAATCCCCCCCCTCCCCTTCTTCTTCATCTGAAAACAATTGGTGAAAATGATTTTTCTCATGAAAAATATCTGTAAGTTTATTTTTGTCTTTTAAAAAAAAACCATTAAGTTATAAATATCATTAATTTTACCTCAACGTTTACAGTTCTGGCACAATGTGCATCTAATTTATTACAATAGGTGCGTAATCGGAAGTTATTAAGATTGTTGTTATAAGTCATCAAAACCACCCCTTGCACAAAAATGGAACAATCCATTTAAACTTTTGTGATTCGCGCACGTGTGTTAAACTTGTTCCCGGGGACCTTTGTTTATTATGCCTAATTATAGTGTACGCGCGTGTACTCGCTGCGCAGACAAGTTATGATTTTTACCTGCAGGCAGCTACGATGTATCGGTGAACTAGTTTATTTGTCCGGCTAAGTTGATAGATTGAGGTTTAGGTCTTACAACGTGTTAGTCACAGGAAGGCTTTGCCCTATTTGAAGAAGATAAAAATCGAGACAATATCACAGATATCAGTTATCTGTTATGTTTTGTTTGGAGTACATGTGTATTAAAATGATTAATCGCTTGGAGTCGTGAAGTTGCGCTAGTTGTCAGGAAACGGGTTTAAACTTAAAATTTCCCAACGGAGACGTACTGGCAAGTGAGGGCTAGGCTAATGTCAACAAACTACAGAAGTTAGAGAACTAAACACTCATATTATTAGGACACATAGCAACGGATATGGTATTCACCTATTTTCTAAGCATCCTCTGTCAGCACTTGGCCTTGAAGTAGCTCTAGCGTTGTACTTGTGGGTTATGCTAGGCCTATGAGTTAGGCTAACGCTATGTATGCTATAGCAAACTAGCAAAACCGATCCTATCGTAGTACTTTCGCATTTAGGCTAGCATGATTGCCCTATAAAAAGTGTTAGCATATAATTACATAATTTAATAACCTAGGACTAGACCTAACGTAAATTTGCCTAGGGATAGGTTAAACAGGAACTATATTTTACTAGGTCAGGACTGCCTGGTGAAGATAATTTACAATGACTCGAAAGCGAATTGTTTATTTGATCCTCGGGACAATTGTAGGGATACATTTTACACTTTTTCTTGCCATTAATCTTGCTGCAATATCGAAAGACGAAGATGAACCAAACACAGCCAAATTTGTTCGGAAATTGAAATATATTGAAATAACAAACTCAGCTGAAAAAATGCCTGACGAAAGCCCAGAGCATGAACAGACAAATTTGCAAAGGGACTTCAGAGGAAATGCAGAGAGCACACAAGGTAAGGGCAGATTTTTGTTTTTGTCAAACTTGATGTAGCCTAGGCTTATGTTGATTCTTTAAAGGAAGTCGATGCTTAACCCAATTAACTGCATTGTTACTGTAATCTGCTTCTGAATATGTGCAGTATATATATGCTATAGGCCTCTTTAGACCCAGACCTAGCAATTACTATGCAGTGAGTCTGCACCATGCACAAATTGGCTTCCAGTAAGAGCTACATGTATACTTTTCATTTAAAATGTCCACTATGAGCCATTGTTTGGTATATTGATGATACAATTATCCAGGGAGCACTCATAATATGCCAAGATTGTTATAAATGATAAATGATAAAAATATGATCACCGGAGTTACCTAACAACAGAGCGTCGACAAGCAGACCATGTTCGCAGAAAAAAAATTATAATTATAAAGGGCGCTACAGCAGTATAACAATGCAGAGAGCAGTATGAGAGGTTTTATAATCCGCAAAATTATGTTTATCCACCATGCATTTACTGTTCATGGCAATTAACACTTGTAACATTAACGATCAAAAACAAATTCCCCTAGGCCTAACCCCAAAAGTTATCTAAGGAGGATCGTTTGTGGGTCTGATGGTTTGGTACTACAGGGTCAGGGGCGCCAGATGCACAGGGGCAGCGGGGGCAGTTGCCCCCCATGCCCTTGTGCAGCGGGGGCAGCAAGGTGCCCTTTTCTTTCCTGTAGAATGATCAAAGTAATTTGGAAATATCCGACCATCTTGCAATGTCACTTTAGCCACCTACATTTTGGTATTGAATGCATATCAACAGACCCCTTTATCGGAATACATACCATACAATATATACTTGCTGGCTGGCGAATATTTCTAATTTACCCTTTTTGCATGTAAATTTGTAAAACATACATACAACTGATTTAGGCACATAAGGCCTGGGAAGTGCCATTTTCCGGTAATCTGGGAAGGCATTTTGGCCCAAAATTCCTTGGCTACGCTACGCGCCAACTGATGGTGGCAATCCGCTCAGATCTTGGGATCCCAGCCCCTTCCAGCATGGATAGGGAACCCTTGTAGCACTGTGTCTAAAAATATTTCTAATTTACCTTTTTTGCGTGTAAATTTGTAAAACATATATATATACAACTGACTTAGGCCTTCAAGGCCTGGGAAGTGCCATTTCCCGGTAATCTGGAAGAAATTTTGGCCAAAAAATTCTTTGCTACGCTATGCGCCAAACGATGGTGGTGCTCCGCTCAGATCTTGTGGATCAGAGAACACCCCCCTCCCCACCCTTACATCGCAACCACGAACTACACGGTGGTCGCGATCCACTTAGAGAGTTGACTTGACTAAAACTCAGGGGGCCACCGTGCCAGTGTACAAAAGTGCCATTTGTAAAGGGCTGCCCCCGCAGGGCCGCCGCCTAAAAAAGTCTGGCGCCCCTGCCCAGGGTTGTTAATTTTGTGTACGCCAATATGCTAAGATACTGATTTATGCCTATTTCGCCACCCAAATGCAGAAAAAGTGGTGTACCCAGTGTTCTTCAGAGTTTTGCAGCAAAAAGTTGCGGCAAACTGTCAGCTTCACACATGAACACACATGAACATGAAAAGAAAACATGCATGGTCCACATATACATTTGTTTTTGGAACCTTTTCCATGCATTTTTCATGTGTTTGATATGCATTTTTACACACATCTGACACAGGCATTTATACAAAAGTTCTACCACACCTTTTAGATTTCCCTCTGTTGTCTGTGGTATGTTCACACATTTTTCTAACATCCCATGTTTTGTCCCAGTTCTACGTGTGTCAGCCTTAATTCCTGGGTTTCACAGATTTTTTTTCATAGATTTTTACACCTTTTCACATTAAAAACTATGATAAATAGAGAAACGTGTCAAAGTCAGCCCCAAACACACACATTTTCACACCAAAAACACACAAATAGCACACATTGTCATGTAGGAAATCATGTGTGTTATTGGAACTTTGGCCACACCTTTTTTTGATAGGATAATTGGCCTGACGTTGGCCCATTGGAGGTCTGCTAGTTGCCTCCTTTCATGCCACATACACACTGCCACTGGAGGCTGGTGGCATGCTGGTGCCATCTATGGCAAAGTCTTCTAGCTTGAAATACTAGCTGGAATTATGTAAATGGGGGAGTCCACCATCACTGGCATTACATTTTTATGATTATATGAAAATATATATATCTATGTCTAAGACTTGAGAGGCTATAGAGTACAGAACTCTTGACGTAAGGTTGCCATGGTTACCATGCCAACGGCTCTAAATAAGCTTGCACGAAGCCATAGGCCTACTACCACACTATTTTCCATATGTGATATATGTAATTTGTGTTACATTGTACAAAATTAAGTATTGATCAATTGTACATCAAAATGGAAGAAACGATTATTAAC
>JAODFY010092858.1:0-11761 GCA_027580055.1 Paracaudina chilensis | reverse complement strand
AATCCAAAATCGACCGGCAGACATTTTGGAGAATGATGCCTATATATATTCCTTCAAGGGCTTCATCAAAGAATATAAACAGCTTTAACAACGCAGTGACTGTGACTATTCAGGAATAATAAAGCCCATAGTTAGAGCGGGGATGCCTAGGCTCTCGATTATGACAGGCTTTAAATCTATATCCCTCAGAGATGAGTTTGTCGATTCCTCAGAGAATCCCAGTTTCTACATTAGACTGATTAGACATGCAGCAAATTAAAACTGATCATAGAATTCTCCTTACGACAATGCCATGTGGGTCAGGTGGATTGGAAAAAACATATAAACGAAGAGGACTAGGTTTAACAAGAGATACGAGTTTGTGATGGGAGATATTAGATATTAGAGGGTGATAATGAACGTTGTAACATGCTGCATTAACAACTATAAACTGTCAATAAATTAGTCCCTCAGGATGCTGGCAAATACAGCTTGCATATTTAAGGGTAAACAACTCTCACCCTCGAGTATGCTAGAAATCTGCTAGACTGGTCAGCTTATTTATAGCTGTTATGTATAGGGCTGGTAAACAACTCTCACCCTCCAGTATGCTAGAAATCTGCTAGACTGGTCGGCTAATTTGCTGTCAATTTGCAGATCAATCACAAATTACATGGAGAGGTCTAGGTCTGCGAGATTCACTTTGACCCAGACTTTTATAGCTATAAGGAAATACTTAAGCACAAATATGAGCTTATGACATTTAACTATTAATACCGACTTGAAGGCCAATATTTCCTGAAAATAATGACAATGTTACACAATTCAATATAACAAACAACACCACACAAAATGCAATGTCCTTTTTCATAGGCACGACAATCATGCAATACACATGTTCTTGTAAAGCCACAATTTATAAGTCTCAACATTTAGAAATTCCCTGGCAAAATATTAGAAGATATGATTTTATATTTGGAAGTTAGTACTTCACAGCTGATTCTTAAGGAATGATTGCCAATTTGGTTGTCCCAATTGTAAATGTTTTAAGTTCACTATGCATTAATATCCATTTATTAGTGGGGGGGCAAATATTGTATAACAAAACATTTAAAAAAAATCTGTGATGTATATAGAAACATTAATTAAGGGAGAATAAGTTGCTGTATAATTTAGTTTAAACTGGAATTAAACTAGTAGACCACTTTAAATGAAGTTTGGTTGTCCAAAACATGATTGTACAAACACCTAATCCACTGACAAATACTTTCTTCTTGTCTCGAGAAGTGACATCCTACATGATATAAAGTTATGTTAGGTTAACAAGACTACAAGGTTTGTTCTCAATTTGTTGTCTCGAGTAGTAATATCATGTAATATATAATCTTGAGGATTGAATTTCAGCCCTGTGCTTTTAGGCACTTACTACGAAGTGCCATGCATGTATGTTAAATGCAATTAAATTAAAAACAATTAAATTAAAATATGCCCAGAGTACTGGCACCAAGTGTGATTTTAGTAATGCTGGAGAAAAATGGCAAAGGCTCACATGGATTTCAGATAAAACAGGTGCCATTTGGGGGGAACGAGGAGCCAATTTCAAATTTGACTGTAATTGTCAATCTCAAGGTTCATCTATAGTGAACATCTGTATTATGCCAAGGCATGCAGCAGCACTACATACAGGCGCGTAGCGAGAGATTTGTCTTGGGAGGGCCGTTCTGAAGGAGGGGTCTGAGGAGGTGGTTTTTCCCCTCCCATTCAGCGAAAAAATGCAACTCACAGGCCCGTGGACACAAAATGATGCAATGTTTGTGACAAAACAGCAGTCAAATTCCCACTGAACATTCCAATTTTTCTTAATTTTTTTCTTTTGTACTCATTTTTTTTTTGTCACTTGGGGCATGGGGGGGGGGTTGAACCACCAAACCCCCCCCCCCCCCCATGGCTACGCCACTGAATACATACATACACACTAGAAATGTTGATCAGAAGGTTTTCAACTTGATTTCACAGGCACCAAAGGAGGCCAATGGAGCCCATCTAAAGTCACCCTTGAGTAGTACACACTAAACTCTTCGCTGAGATTTGAAATCATTGCTTTAAAACCAGACAGTATTGAAAGAACAGCAATTTCAAGTGTCTCTGGTGATTTGCAGTTGATCATTAACATATTAACTTTACCAAGCTTTCATAGCCTGCGGTTAGGCTACTACATGTAATAGACCTGCATGATGTTGTACTTACATAATTGCCACAAGTTTCACTGCATGTTTGAGCGAACACGTTTAATTTATATGGTTAATAATTAACCATTTTTTGCAGATGGATCTCAGCCAAATCTACTAGTTATAATATCTACATTGTTAATCATTAATATACCATTTATGTTATGTGTGCAGTTTCATCTGCTATTGTACATGTTGACACTACAATAAAAGAAGCAAGAGGGCAATCCATGGAGTTGCTGTCCTTGTCGCAAATTCATATGCAATGTCTATCTGCACACATCCCCGATAACTTTTAGACCATAAAATTGTAGTGTAGAAACTTGGCAAAGTTATGTTACTTTTAAATGGAATATAGCCTCACCCCATCATGAGTTCATATCACCTGACTCCTTTTCAATGGGGGCATATATATCCTTAAACCACCCCAGTCATTTTTTATGAGGGCATGGCTTAGTGCATCCCCTTCACACCTCTCCCATCACCGCAGATGTGACGATGAATCTATGCCGATACATTCACATCATGACACTGAAAGGCCTGCCATTCGGCTTGACGATTGATGTAATTATTACATGGAACTACATTGCAGATTATCCCAATCATGTGGTGATTAAAACAAATGTTACCCTCTTTCCATTTAAGCCTAGCCTACAGCTACAGTTTTATGCTCTGGATTTATGTGCTCGGATGCCCAAACATTTCCGGGATGCCATCGAATCTTTGCAAGGATTTCAAGTCTTTCAAGCTGAGCTGTAAACACCCTCTTCAGTATAATCTAGATGGACACTTTATCATATTAACTGGCAATAAGTCTTACCACTGATAGTCCTCTCAAGACAATCCCTAGCAACTAATGATAGTAACAGTCTAACAGAGCTAGGGGGAACATGTCAGCACTTCATTAGTAGGCCCTTTTGGTTAATCCCTACTGTAGTGGTGCAGGGGAGAGTATAGTGCTAGCGTCAACAGGCGGGGGACAGCTGGGTGGACAAATGCCCCCTCCCACTTTCAAATGTGGGAGGGACATCATATCATTTGTCCTCCCCCCCCCCGCATTTTTTCTAGAACCTACTAAAATTAATAGGCATATTTTTGCTGCTTCTGTAGCTTATGATGGCTCATTCAATGATAGCCATTTTCATTAATGATCTGAAATTGCAGGCATTTGAACTGTAAAATTTATTGTAAGTGCAGTTTTTAAATTGAAAAGTTGCGAGGATTAGGAACCTCAAAATTGTTCCCTACAGTGCACCATTTTGGATCTCAGCGCCCTTCACATTACACCCCCCCCCCCACTTTTCAGAAGCTCTTGATGCCCTCGAGTGACAGCAGGAAAATGCTTGGGTTGGTTTGCCCCTTTTTTGCCCCTTTTCTGTGTAATTTTATCTTTTATTGTTAATTCAGACAATTATAAAACTTAAACGAGCATGAGTCATTGAAAAGTGTTGTCTTGAAACAATGGAATGTTTCTGTATTACAACCTCTCTCAAATATGTTTTCATCCATACCACATGTGACACCCAAGTTTCCATAGCCTATAAATGCACAAATTAAAAATAACATTGCAGGGATGTGCCCAGGATTTTCTGAGTGCCGGGCGCATCAATTGATCTCCATCCTGGCAGAGGGATCTAAAATTAGATGAAAATTTTTCTTCCATTAATGTTGCTTGAAGAAGCCATATGCTGCTACTTTTTAGTGAGAATTTAGGCTTAGAAACCCTTTTTTACAGGTATTGTTTTGCATCAAATTAATTACATATAACCCAAATGATTTCTAGCTGTTCCTTTTTTCTTCTGCATAAAAAATCAGAAATGCTCTCTTTTATATTGAATAATTCATGATTTTTTTAATTAATGCCAGGCAGATAATTTTAGTTGCCTGGCAATTAAGAGCACTTTCTTTATGTGTCTCAAACTTCAGTGCTGAAGAATATCACTTTCAATAAACAAGAACTAATTATAAACCTCTAATTAATAACAACCTCACCAATGAAAGCTGTGAATGGTTAAATTAGTACCAAATACATGCCAAATGAGCAGCTGATTAGTCTAATAATTATCTAACATATTAATAGTGAGCAAATAGGGTTCATCTACTCAATATGGGTGATCTACATACCAAGTTACCAACTATCTAAGTTTCCCCTATCAGAGGTCAGTGTATGCTTAACTTGTATATCCAAACCCTTACAATGCCTAAGTGAATCGGTATTAATGATCCTTGGAAGGGACCGGAGTTGGACAAAAAAAACACATACAGTGTAGGATTTTAACCTTTGGAAAGCCAAACTCATTTTTAACCAACAGTGTCATGTTACGATCACTGAGGTTCGTTGTCTTGCATGTACAGTAACTGCACCATGTTCCCAAGTATCCTAGCAGCCCAACGTCTGGTTGTATACTAGTATATATGCATTTAAAGGCAAAACACTGCTGTCCTGAGGAGGCTACAAATCTGCTACCTGTACACTGCTCGTTTGTTGTTATGTATGGAGCTGGTTAACAACTGGTCAGCTCATGTTGTGTATGGGGATTCCTCCAATCACAAATTTTATGGGTAGGTCTGCTAGCTTCTTTATTGTACCTATCTTGACATTTTAAGAATTTTACATAAAGCCAAGCACACCTATTAATATTCATGACATGGACAACAAAAACAATTTAGGGCACATCTACTGATCATCTCCCTGTAACAATGATCCAATACATCATTGTTGAGATACCTTGTTTACAAGCATGCTGTCACATAACACACACACACATACATACACACACACATACACACACATGCCAATGTGATCACATATAGGTTACTTGGCCTCCAGGGCCGTTACCCAAAATTCTTCAAAGCCCTGCAAATGTCCAATAAATTTGTAGATATTTTTGTTCCTCTGTTCTAAATTTGTAACAGAAAATTTGGCCACTTCTTGCCCTTTGCTCCTCTTCTTTAAAATAACAAATTGAGTTGGTCTCACTGCGGAAATGAACCATCCATTTACCTATAGGATATTTTGTACTCATACAGTGCATTATTGCATGGTTAGGCTAGAAATCTCTATATAATATGACCTGTGGTTATCACAGTAAAGAGAGCCTAAGGACTCTCACTATTGTTCTGCTTAACCACATGAAAACATGCAGCTTGCTAACCATGAAGGAGTGACTCAACTCCTGTTGCTAAGGGGTGAGAATTAACTGTCATTTGTTGGTGTTGTAGACACAATTGAAATAAACCAGAGTGCTTTTATTGCTCTTATTATTACATACTTTCACTTAAAAGTGACAAAGGTTTACAGCTGTATATGCTGCACAAAGTTGTTGTAAAACTGTAGAATTTGGAAAGAAGATGTCAAATGTTTATTCCCATGTGGACCACATTTTTCAAAAGTGTAACATACAGTAAGCCTGCAGATGGGAAGTACCAGTACAATGCTATGTACTGTGTATGGATCATTCTCAAGGGTGCACAGGTTCTGCTAGTTAGTTCCGGCCAGAAATCCAGGCCAGGAATCGGTGTACTTGCTTCCAAGTCTTTTAGGTAAACTTGTGAGAAACAATAAAATATATATCTGGTGTATCATGGATAACAAATAATGTTCAGTAAGAGTTAACAGAACCATAAAAGTTAAGTTGCAATTAATCTTTCACACTAACTGAGACATTCAAAGATGCATGGGTCTATATTAATTTTCCCCATGATATTATTTTAAGAACAATGTCTTATAAAAATTATGAATCATCACTATGTACATAATAAAATTGAAAAGTACCAGTTATGGCCAGTTAGTTCCGGCTGGAACTAAAAATGCTGTTTACAAAAATGCAGTTTGCTGCATGTTACCACACCTTTAAAACTATGAAACGATGTAAGATTTATTCAAACAAATTAACATGCCTACGCCAAGGATTATCGTTCCTTATTTGTTCAGTGTTTCCGTTGTTTTATGGTTAGTGATCTTCGCCGCTTGCTTGCTTCCAAGTTGTTATTTCCTGTCCAAGTTACCAAAACAAATATTTCAAATTAAAGGAGACACATATTTATAGCTTACATGAAGGATGACAAAAAGATACACACGACACTGCAATCAGCATCCAAATATCTGGTTGCATTCTTGAGATATTTGTGTTTGAATTGTGGACTTTCAGTGACAAAGAGGCTGCCATTTTGTTACTCCTAGTGGCTCTGTGATGTCATTATGGACTTACTTCAAGTCATTTTTTTAAATCAAAGGACGGAAAAAAATGGCAGCCTTCATATCATTGAAAATTCAAACATTGACATCTTGAGAACAGAACAAGATATTTGGATACATGCTTTTTGACATTTTTGTTTTCTTTCGTAAGTTACCTGTTGGGTTTGTGTCTCCTTTAACCCATTGGTTCAATAAAAAAAATTAAACCCAAGATGTAGAGAGCTTAGAGAAGGAATTGGGATTGCAAGTTTGTGGATCTCGGCTGGGTTCCGGTTTCTGTACGTTGAACTATGATCTTACTTCTACCACAAACAGACCCAAAAATGCAATGGGAAATATCTTGTCTTTACTGGATAATGGTAAAAAAGGGGGAAAATCTGCCTTTTTTGGGTGCATTTCCAGAAATGAGAAGATACTTCCAGCCATGTTTACTGTCTCTTCAGTAGGTCCTTATAGGAGCACAAGGACCTTGACACTGTGCTGCTAGCTGACTTACTCCAGCACCTAGGAGAGCATGACTTCCAGACATGTTTACTACTGTATTCTCTTCAGTAGGTCCTTATGGGAGCACAAGGACCTTGACACTGTGCTGCTAGCTTACTTACTGGAGCACCTAGCAGAGCATGACTTCCAGACATGTTTACTACTGTATTCTCTTCAGGAGGTCTTTATGGGTGCACAAGGACCTTGACACTGTGCTGCTAGCTGACTTACTGGAGCACCTAGCAGAGCATGACTTCCAGGCATGTTTACTTCTGTATTCTCTTCAGTAGGTCCTTATAGGAGCACAAGGACCTTGACACTGTGCTGCTAGCTGACTTACTGGAGCACCTAGCAGAGCATGGAAAACATGGAAAACTTGCAAGCGGTTATGCCAGTTTAGGTACATACATTATCTACTACCTACAGCATTTATTAAAGACCCTCTATCAAACTCTGATAGTCTCTCGTATTTCCTATTGTTCAACTATTTGGTCTGGTATGCATGAAACTAATTTTTTTCTGCTCATTATACTACAAAAGGAAGCCATACGTTATATATCGCATGCTGCACCTCTTGAGCACACAAACCCCCTTTTCAAAAATCTCTACCTATTAAAAGTCAATGATATTATCCATGTAAATCTTGCTACGTTTGCATATAGAGCATGGAACGGATTATTGACTAACGCATTTCATAATTTTTAACTAGTAACAGAGGATTACATAACCATAACACTAGACATTCTGATAATACACATTACTTGCCCTACAGAACAACAATTGGAAAACTTGGAATACAATCACAGAAAATCTCAAAGCCGCAAATACTAGTAAATTATTCTGAAACCATTTAGTTAAAGAAGTAATATTAAGTTACTAAGACAAAGCAAATACTCATTGATACAATAATTTTTAACATTGTTATATTTACGTAATACTAATTAAAACATTTATTAGTAATTGATTTAATATTGTAGCCTACGTATATATGTAAATATCTTTCTTTTTTCTACAGGGAGTCTTCTGCTTCGTTAAGCATTGATATATGCTTTTCAGGAGACTTCCTTCACACTGTACATTTGCACATGAGAAACAAAATATATCAATCAAACCATTATCATACAACAAAGAATAGCCTATGGTTGCTACATAGACTCCTTACACCTGACAGAATGATCGGGCAAGCAATTTGACAGCGTGACTTCATAATCAAAGTTAGTGACATATTGCTTAATGATGGCAGGTGCTGTTGTCCTTTCACTGACTAAAGTAAAGTACACTTTCGTGTGTATTAGGTAACGAAGCATAAACATTAGCACTGCTCCATTAACATTGTGTTTAATGCAAATTTAGTTTTTGCAGATGAAGGTACAGTACTAGGGGGGGGGGGTAGGAGCTTGCAGTATTTTTGGGGAAGGTCTAATGGGTCCCTGTACTAGAGGTCTGTAAAGAGGTAAACAGGTCTAGCAATGGTGTCAAATAAATTTATTCACAATTCACTGCATTGCGGTGTTAAATTCAATCAGGTAATAGGTTTTACTATTTAGCCTTTTTCCACCGCTAAATGCACCCACTCATACCACATCATTGAAGGCTATTGTGCTATTGGCAGAGCAAGATCAATTCATGTGGTTGTCGTGATGATGTGGTAAAGCATTACAGTGCTGGCAACCTTTCCATATCAAGCTTACGTTTGTAAAACTTTCTCAGTTTCCAAGGCTCAAAAACAAAACTAATATGAATTCTAATGGCAGCCATTCATGAAACCCAACACCCTACTAGGAAATACTTGCTATTTCAAAGGCCACTACACTTACTTGTTATCCATTCAAGTGGAAAGGAATTGTTGGATTGTATGTCAGCCAAACTAATGTATGTCAGTCATACAGTTATTGGCATTCTGCACTGGGCAGTGACATTGGTTTATCAACAGAGAAGACAAGACTCAATGCAATGGCAAAAATGTACATTATTTACATTTCAATGCATTCCATCCATTGCTTAAACTGCAGTGCCATATAGTTCAGGAACTAATACTAATCAACATACTGTACACACAATTGTGTTATTCTAACCATGCAACTTTACTGCAGTAAGCCAATATTGTATCTAATACTGCTAATTTATGCAGCAGATTAGTGATATTAACTTTAATAGTCTAGCTCCCTCAATTAATATTAGATTATATTATATGGATCATTTACTGCAACTATATAACATCCACCTGCACAAGTATCAAACATCAAATTAACACCAACATACTTTTCTCGTAGTTTTCACTAACAAATAATAAAGGAGATTTATCTATACGGTAAATAGAAATGACCTATATGACATGTATTACACATATATGACATATATTACACTTTGCTATATTGGTAAATATTAATCACATTATGTGGCAATAAATTAACTCTCAAACATGCAAAGTAAAATCAACTAAGAACAATCACTCTTATATTACTAGATATAATCCTGATATAAACAACCATTCTTCTGTATGTATAATAAATTTAGGGCTTGAAGCGTCTCAAAAAGGGCACAGCCAAAAATGAGAAAGTGAAAAGATAGTCGAATCAAGCCTTGTAAAGGACAAAATCAAAACAAATCCAAGATTGTTGGATTACTCTAGATTGTAACTTACAGTATTAGTGTAACCACCCAAAAGTTACAGCACTGAAATATGTATGGGGCATCAACAGCAAAACAAAGAGAGCATGATGATGGCAATTTTTGCCATCAGCTCTGGGCATATTTTTAGAGGCACCTCGGCAATCATCAAGGGCACAAACAACTTTTTGCCATCTACACCATCGGTGCCGATTTCAAGCCCTGCACCTATATTAAACTTTGCTATATCAGTACATATCAGTACATATAAATCAAAATGAAGTGGCCATAAATTACAATAAATTAACTCTCAAACATACACACACAGTTCAACCAGAACAGAATGAAACAATGGGTCAGGACATTGAGACCGGTGATTCACAGGAAATTCCTCATTGGGTGATGCTAAGGGTTCCCCATAATTTATGGCCTGTGAATGATACCACCTGATCGTGTGTCATACATGTGCATGTAAAGGTACAAAACCTTTCGCCAAGCAACCAATTTACCTAAAAGGCAAAGTTTCCATTGATTATAAAACAATGCAAAGACACTAATCATTGTAGCCAGCAATCAATCATTTCACGTAGACCACACGACACAACAATGATGCACGTACACACATGTATAGTCAGTGATTGATAGCACAAGCCGACTGAACTTGCTATGCAATTTTAGAGATGAACAGTTTTGTACATAAAGCTATAGGAAGAATATAATTTTAGCCTTAGTTAATGTCTAAAATCTGAAAACCCCTACATAGATTTTTTAAATGCATCGATTGCATGCACCTGTAGACCGTAATCCACGGAGGGCTGTGGGAGTTTCATGAAGACAGAATCAAGGACATATTCAAGTACACTACCAAATATTGTGTACTAGGTAATAAACAGTCCAAAACTCAGCGGTAAAGTAAAATTTATAAGCAATGATAAGTAAATGTAAATCTAGGTTATTGCATGCAGTACACTGCTGTAGATTGTTGTATTCAAGTTTGCTTTCCATCCACAGTTTGCATTTTGCAATTGCCCAGTCCTCATAATCTTATTCTGCACAGCCAGTCTGTAACAGGGCAACACCTTGGGGATGGCTTGTTAATTACCTGCCATATCAATGCCCAACAACGTGTGCGGACATTCAGTCCACCACCCAGGACTCACTCATGCAAATATGGACATTCACCATAATTTGTCAATCTGTGATTTATCCCCAAACCACTGGTACTTCCTTGATCTGGAGAGGAATTCCAGAGAACAATGCATCCCTTTCTTCCATTCAGACTCTGATACTCAAAGCCATTGTTATGCCTGTAGCTGGTGAGTCATAAAGAGTCTGTGGTTGTATAAGTACCAGTGTTTGACTTGGCCTTTCCAAACCTGTTGATGATTTCATCATTAAAGGTACCGAATGAGTTTCCCTGTGACACCGAAAAATCACAGATTCCTAATTTAATGAGCATGTTAGTAAACTTCTGAGGTGTTAATAGTTTCATTTAAAGTTACTATAACAGGGATGTGTTCATTCATAATTTCAAAAGTGTTTAATTAACTGAGCCAATTGAAAATCTGACTTTTTGGTAGGTTTTGCTACTTGCAACCTCACCTTCAAAATGATAGTTAAAAAAAAACTAGGCTGAATGTGTACAAAATTTCATATTGTTCACACTCAATTAACTATGATTTCCAATTGAACAAGGCAAAGTTGATGCATGATTAAGGGAGAATATTGCATTCCTGGAGAGAATTTTTATATCTAGAGGGAATTAAGTGAACAAACAGTTGTGAACAAAGCATTACTTTTCCTTAGTCTTTCCTTAGTCTTTCTATGAAGATATGAATGTTGAATTATGTTATGATTTATTGTTCACATGTTTTTATATGGTTTATATATAGTAATAGGGTTGCAGTTTATAACGATACATTATAGTTTAGAGGGATAGATTTTTTTATATGGGTCCAGCAAGGACAACCACGGACAACCATTTTCAAAAAGTGGAGTCCAAAACATTTTGGAGAACCAAAAAATACATTGCATTTATGAAATGCCCCCACCCCCCATGCAATATATTTGCCAAACCCTTTTTCTAGGATTAAACCTGGCTATAGGCCTGAACCCAAGGCAGTTTTGTTTGGTAAAACCCCCATACAGTGAATGAGCTGACCTTTATGGTGAAAGTTGCGATTTACATTTCCCCCGTTTCTTCCACATTCATAAGCTACAGTAGCCTACATTCCCCCCCCCCCCCAACCCATTAGGCACCCCC
>JAODFY010092747.1:0-11762 GCA_027580055.1 Paracaudina chilensis | reverse complement strand
CGTTGCTACACACAAAATTTCGTCGCAATCCGCCTAACGGTTCGTGAGAAATCCTGCTAACAAGAAAGTGTGACATACACACACACACACACACACACAGACACACGCCACTAGTGATCGCTAAGTCTCTTCCTGAACTTCATTCAGGGCGAGACAAAAACACTTTGTTTTTATAAAACAAACTGAATACACAAAATGCATTTTTTTATTTTGTTTTATTTATATTATAGGAATTCCTATTCGACCAAAACAGTGATCTTTTTAAGGGTAACAAGCAAATAGAGAGGCAGGGCTGAGGTCAAGGGCCACGTTCCAAAAACTTGAAAACCTGATGCTATAGTTCAGGGGAGCGAAGTGAAAGGAAATTTACACGTCAACATGGACTTTTGTACTTTTCCTAACACTGTTCCGTTTTTTTTCTTTAGTCTCGAGAAAAAGTTTAAGACTTAAAATCGGTTCAGGGGCCTCACAGAGAGGGCTTATAGAGGGCTGCATGAGGCCCTATGGGGCGGCCTACTTTGATAATCATTTTTGGGGCCAAAAGAAACAGAAAACAGTTTTGTAATTCCATGCCTGAGTAATGTGGATACAATTCTTGACTTCAGCAAAAGTTATAGCATTCACAGACTCATTTTTGGAAAGATATGTACCAAGAATAATCTTTACTGAAAGTTTTCAGTTATATACCATGGTTATAAAGAAAGTGGCACACAAAGGAAATAATTCGCCAACTCACTGAAACTTGTAGTTCTAGCTCCAAAGTCCTTTTCACATTAGTGTTTCTTGTCAGCCTCGTGGCCCTAGTAACTGTTGCGGTGGTAACTGCTGATGCACATGATGGAAAGGTGAGACAGCTTTGAATGGGAACATTATCAATGTTCTAAAAATGAATGGAATTAATTTAATAAAAGTAAATAAATAGTTGTTAACATAAATACTTGTAAAATTGAATACTGAGAACACAACTAAACGTTGGAAACCCTTCTAACTATCTCAGATCGTAAAAAAAAAAAAATCAACTCAATAGCACAGAGGATGTGAAGCCAAAGCCCAATTGACATTTCTAGCCAGGTGACAGGTAGAAGATATTACGTAATACCAGTCGAATATAGACTACATATTTTGGGGGGAAATTTATGGTCTTTATATGTGACTAATAATGAGGGCCAGCTATAAATTGCAAACAAATGTCTGGATTGCATCATCTGGCAGTACAAAATGGCCACTCTTCAAATATTTTTATTCTTTTAATATTAAAGCATTTCATTAATTTGAATATTTGTGTCGGTCAAAACAAGGGGGTTGATCAGAGAGGGATATATAGACCTGGTATAATCATCAGCTTCCCCTTTACAAAACATATCAAGGAACGAACCAAATTCTACATTATCTTAAACATGGGAAAACATACCATGGCAATGACTTTATTCTAATATTTAAGGACAAAACTAAGGCTAAAGAGATATTGACACCATGCACGTGGGGCGCCATCTTACTTCGCCTCTGTTGCTTGTTTTTCATATTTGAGTTATATTTCTTTTAACAGTAGTCAAGTTTTAAATTAAGTGTGTTATACATGTACTTATTATTAGGGTACAGTAGCTCACACTGTACATGTATATCAGTCAGGTATTTTTCTATTAGGAGTGTGATGAATTAATAAAATTTGTGTAGATGGTACATGTTATAACAAATGGGCAAAATGATGTAGTCCCACTTGACCAATTGAAAGCAAAATGGACCATTTTGGGCTGAAATGCCCCCAACATGACCATTGAAAAATCCTGAACACCCCATATGTATCATTGCTCAATCATAAAAGTGACCAACTTTCATGATTATACGATTTAAAAGAGCCCAAATATACATAAGAATCAAACTTAAACTGTAGGAGAAAAAGCATTTGTGTTTGACCCCAAAATAAGTCATTTTTAATGAAAATGACCATTAGATGACCTAAAATTTCCAAACACCATGAATATGACACTGGTCAATGATAATACTGACCAACTATCACAAAAATCAAACTTAATTTGTAGGAAAAGAAGCATTTTGTGACTTTTTACAAAATGGCCAAAATTGACCCCTAGATGACCTTTGACCTCAAATTCCTGAACACACTATATGTATCATTGGTCAATGATAATACTGACCAACTATCATGATCATCCATTCTATTCGGTAGGGAAAGAAGCAGCTTGACCAATCCAATAATATGGTTAAAGATGACCCCTAGATGACCTTTGACCCAGATTTGCTGAAAACCCAATATGTACCATTGGTCAATAATCATACCAACCAACTATCATGATCATCCAATCTATTCTGTAGGAAAAGAAGCAGCTTGACCATTCAAACAAAATGGTTAAAAATGACACCTAGATGACCTTTGACCTCAAATTCCTTAACATCCTATATGCACCATTGGTCAATGATAATACCGACCAACTATCATGATGATCCAATCTATTCTGTGGGAAAAGAAGCTGCTTGACTGTTCAAACAGAATGACCAAAAATGACCCCTAGATGACCTATGATCCTGAACACCCCATATGTACCATTGGTCAATGATAATACTGACCAACTTTCATGATCATTCCACTTTTGGGAGAAGCAGTTTGACCGTTTTAAAGCAAAAATGACCATTTGGGGCCAAAATGACCCCTGGACGACCTCTGACCTAGAATTCCTGAACACCCCATAGGTACCATTTGTCAATGATAATACTGACCAACTTTCATGATTATCCAATTATATCTGTAGAAGCATTTGAAAGATTTCACAAAATGGCTGAAACTGATCACTAGATGACCTTTTGACCTCAACTTCATGAACACCCCTGATGCCCCTTCACTTTGTGATCACTGTGACCAAGTTTGATCATGATCAACCAAACACTGTAGGAGGAGTAGCATTTTGAATCAAGTGTGAAGGGATAGATGGATGGATAGACATGCAGGATCACAATAAGTCACCCAGCACACATGTGCTGGTGTGAGCTTAAAAAAAAAAGGCATTTTAAATTGTACCAAAGTGCAGAGCTGACAGTCAGTTTAAAACCACTGAGTGACACTTGTTCAGGGGATATTAGGGCAAAGGGGGATATTAGGGCATTAATTTTTGTGGGAACTGCCTGAAATGTGTATTGGTGTCATTGAGTGTATGTGTGAAGGTAGTGTGTTATGTTTGATAAGATTTGACACTTCCTATGCATTCATGTGTTACATGATGAAAAGTATGTGATAATTTACACCATGTTGAGATGGTATGTTACTTTACTTTTTAGGTTTACCACAAAGATGTGATTGATAACTACATGATGAAAACATTCTTTAGCCATCCATGCCTAGATAGACTGCAACCTTGTTTTGGAGATACTGTAAACTCATTTTAGTGAACAGACATCTGTTTCATGTTCCTCCACTACACCACCCAATATTCAGAATTTTGACTAAATTAGACAATGATGGACTAAAATGGGATAACTTGAGAAAACTGCATCCAGGGACAGCAAGAGACATCAAGAGGACAGGGACATCCAGGGACAGCAAGAGAAATAAGGACATTTGTCTGTTTTATTGCAAGAGTGTCAACAGATAAGACCAAAACCAAAAATAATGTAATAAATTGTAACAGTTACTTCCACTTGGTCCCCCCCCCCAAAAAAAAAAAAAATTATATATATATATGAGGCAAAAATGTTTGAATAAAGATAAGATAAACCTGGCCCAATACTATTTACTTTCATTGCATCATTCCCTACAAGTGATATCGAGTGATTGTGTGGGCATATAATATAATTTTTTAATGGGACTGCCTGTCGTTCTTCAACATCAACACAGGGCACTCTCATATAGGTCCTAAAGAGTGCTGTACATCGGTATCACTGAGGATTCATCAGTGAATAACTATTGCAAAATAATTTGTGTACCGAACAAACTTCAGTGCACTCCTACTAATAGTAGCTAGCATAGGAGATAGAATGTTACAGTGTTGTTAGTGTTTACTGAGTGTTAGGCTAGTTAATCAAACTTTGTTAAAGTTGATGGCAAAATTACCTTTCTATGAGATGTTCTTTTCTTCTGTGAGTATTAGCCCTTTTGGTTATAAGCTCTTGTTTCAATCTGGGCACTGTCCAGGATGAATAAATTGTAACTTAAATTAATGCAGAATGTAAATTGCTAACTTTAGTTAGCACTTTCTCAGTCTTGGTTACAATTTGTATATTTTGTGCAACTACTAGGGCCTATAAGACATCGCCCTCTGTTGATATTCAGTCAGGTGGGCAGCCCCATTGTTTGAGATATGCTAATGAGATCTTTCTTTGGATGATAGAGATTTATTACAGTATGATATAGGGCATTGTTTAGACCAAAATAAAACAACAAAACAAAACAAAAAACATAATTGCACAACCGAAAACTTTAACCCACCCATGGAAGACAATTTTAAATCTAAATCATAAAAATCCCACTCATGTTACCCCAAACACCCGATTATCCCCCTCCCTCCACTTAATGACACAGGTTTGTTTTCAATGTGTGGGGATACTGGAATTCCTCATATTTCTTGTTGCATCATAGCATAATGTGCAGACAAAAAAACAAACACTCCAATTGTCACATGATGGCATGGCACGTATGGAAATCTTTGTCTAATCTGGAATCTGGAATCTTTGTCTAATCTTTGTCTAATCTGGACAATTTCGCCTTTTCAGAACTACAAAAGGAAAGAAACATTTGTGGAAGTAACAAGACCTATGTCTTCATAATGGTGTACCTACCAAGAAGCCAATATTACATAAAAACAATTTGTGCTCAACTTTCTTAGTTAATTTCCAAGCGTTTTGTGGAAGTTTAAGTGAGAAACAGGATTCAGTTGCACACTTTGCCAAGCATCTATCCTAAACTCCTCAAAATATTCTGGCCAGTGGAAGTATCTACTTAATGTGAAGAGAGTGCTTACAAAGGTGAATTTTGGCCTTCCAATGACACAGGTTTCACAAGCAAACTGACATTTGGAGGTTTCTCTGTGAGAGGCAGGTCATCCTCTGGAGGATCCATTAGTATATATCATCTGTTCTTCCTCATGAATAACACCAGATTGCCCAAGCTTGTCAAGTGGAGAGGGGGGATGTATACATTTGCTTTGTAGTAAGATTAAAAATAGTAGGTAAGCTGAAGTTGCCCGATACAAACAAAATCTTGGATTTTCAAATTAAAGGTGGGGGGTTGCAGGTAGCAAAACATACCAAAAAGTCAGATTTTCAATTGGCTCGGTTGGACAGTTTTCAAACTATGAATGAACACAGCCCTGTTGTAGTAAACTTCAAATGCAGCTATAAACACCTCAATGAGAAAGTTAACTAACATGTTCATTAAATTAGGAATCTGCAAGCTCTCAGGGTCACTGTAAACTCATGTGAACTCGCTACTTGCAAGCGCGCTGTTAGTGTGTTTTCTTAAGGGCTTAGAATGGCAACCCGCCAGTGCAGCGTGAAGGTGCTATTTTCACCTGCCTCAGAGCAAAACATTTGACTGGCGTTCAAAAACCACAGGTTTTTCATATTTTTTTTTAGTCAGAACCAACTAAATTAATCAATCAACTCCTCATTCTTGCCTTATAAAATACTTTCAACTGAAATAATCCCAGAATGTCTCAGTGAGATGAAAACAAACTTGATCCAAGATCAATAAGATTAAAGAACTAAAATGTTGAAGAAAAAAATTACAAAGAGTTTTGAGGAAGCCTCCAGTATGGAGCAACACGATTACGACATCGTCTTCTACTTCCATCTTCTGGTAGACTACCTTCTGTTGGCTTTGCGGACAAGTCCTTCTCAGGTGGAAGACTGCTTTTCATTGTTGCATAGTCTGTTTCTAGAGTCTCTGATGACAGAGCTACTGGAGCAGGTGCGACATAGTCATACCTTGTGCACATTAACAGGTGTTTCTCTAAACTCCCTAGATATGTGAAATGTTTGTCACAATTTGTGCACTTGTGCTGCATCGTGTTCACACGCGGTCTTTTCCTCAGAGCTAAGGCAAGGTTGGATTTGTGAGCATTCACAATCTTTTCTCTATTAGGGCACATTTTCATGTGCCTCTCTAGTTTGTTAATGAAATAGAACTTCTTACCGCACCCAGCACAAGCATGAATGTCATCGAAGGCACTCACAGACTTCACACGAATGTATTTTTGAGGGTCGTAAATAATTGACCCTGGCTTTGCCCTCGTTCTATCTCTGCCACGTCTTCCAGTGGTGGCCGCATGCTTAACAGCCTTGGTCCTTGCATCAGTTTTCTTTTCTGTTTCACCTGTTTCTCTCATCTGTATACTGTCTTCTGTTTTGTCATCTTTAGAATTTTGGCACGAATCTGAAAGCACTTTGTTTGTAACATCATCTTTGATGTTAGCACATTCCATGATGTGGACATGGAAGGAAGACGTGTCTTTAAATTCCAGCAAACATTTTGTGCATACGTTACTGACCTTTGCACCCAACTGTTTTTGATTCCGAGGATCAGAAAGCATGCTCAGAAAGCCAATCTTTCTCCTCTGTTCGAAAGGATGGTGTCTCTGAGGGTTGAAGAGCATCCCTTTCTCCGGTGTTGGTTTCTTGGGCATAGCAACCTTTTCTTTTTCCTGGCTGGTCATCCGATGTTTCAGTGGTGTCAATTTACTCATCTCCTCCTTAATATAAGACACCCTTTCAGAAGTTTGCGATGGATATGCTCGCAAGTTGAAAGCCTTTGTTGGGTCTGTGAAATTCTGCGGTCTTACATCGTTGCAGAATTTATCATCAAAGCTACATTCCACTCCTTTATGTGCCTCACTCTGATGATTCTGCAAGTTGGAGAGGTAAGCAAATTCCTGCTTGCAGACAGAACACACATACATCTTCTTAACGCTATGTTTTGATTCCTTGTGATCACGTAATTCCTCTATAAATATGAAAACATGCATGCAAAACTCACACTTGTAAGGATAGTCCTCGGCATGTGCAACCACATGTTGGCTCAGTTCACGAATGCTCATGAAATTACACATGCAAATGTTACACGAGAAGAGCCACTCAACAGGGTTCACAGAGATGGTATGCTTGCTGGATTTCTTGGAAGATATCTTTGAAGTAATTTTAACTCGTGGACGAACCTGCTTGGCTTGTTTCAAGGGGGTTTCCATCCTCTTCAACAAGTTTTCATCAATAGCACCTGCTTTGTTTTCAGTCTGATCTTTAATCTCTCTTTCTTCCTTTAATCCTCCCCGGCTAGCGATTAGGCTCCCAGAGAGGTCACACGACTGGGTGTATTTGATACGTGGCTTGGTTGATTTTACCAGATTCTTGCTCAAATCTATGGCATGTCCATCCATTACAAAATCTTCCACTTTTGTTTGAAATTTTCCGTAATCATTGCAAGGCTTGTCTGAAACTCCGCTCTGCATTGAATGCAACACATCGTTATGGCATTTTCTCTGTTTAGGGACAAAGGGCACAGGCTTTTCAACCTTTTCCCATGGACAAAATATATGTGGTGATTTGGGGAATTCCTGAAAGTCCCTAGGATCAAAGGAAAGAATTGAGGTCTTCCTAGATATGTTCTGCTGATGAGCAAATTCTTTATTCTCTCTGACCTTGACCCTTGGTACTTTTCTCCAGAAGCCATATTGTTCTGGAACTTTTCTCTTTTCAGGTGTGCCTTTCTTTGTCAAGTGCAATTTCTTTTTAGTTGGAGTGGGGGATTTCTCTTTTTTGGGAGAGATGTCTGGAGACAGGGTCGTCTTTTTAGTCGCAGAAACTGGTGAAAATGGTACTTTCAATTTAGTTGGAGATTGGGATTTCAATTTAGTTGGAGAGAACGAGTTTGGAGAAAGTTCTTCAGATTTGACTTTGTAATGTTTGTCTTTTCTGTCAATATCTTTACTCTGTTTACTTTCATTTTTAACCGCCGCCTTCTTCTTGGAAGTGAGACCATGAATGACTCTCATGTGACGGGATCTGTTGGAAGGATTGGAGAATGCTGATCCACACAGCCGACAGAGATAACCTTTTGTGATGGTGCTCGCTTGCCGCCTCTTCTTTGCTGCTGGTTTGGTGCCTTTCTCACTATTCTCTGCGGCTGCTGCGGCTGACTTGGCTTGCAAAGTTTCCACAAGTTTTGCCAAGGTCTTATTTCCTTTAGCTTTCCCGCTGGCCTTGTTACTCGGGCCATGTTTAGAGGTCCTGTTCACCACAACTTCATCAACACCTTCATCAACTTCCAGTTTCACCTTGCTCTTTACAGTCTCAAGCTTTCCATGGTTACTTCTCTCATGCAGAACCAAATCCTTCTTACTAAAAAACCTGACATTGCAATAATCACAACCATGACCACTTTGGCTCTCTGTATGCATACGTAGATGCTTGTCCCGCCAAACTTTGTAAGCAAATGCCTGATGACATAAGTCACATGAAAACTTTTTTGGGAAAATGTTTGATGAATTCTTCCCTTTCCTAGGGGAAGAACTCTTTTTGTCCAGTGGCTTTTCTGCCGTATTTTCTGATTTGACTTGAGCTTTATCAGTTTCTATGTAAGATTCTGTAATCTCCTTTTTAATCATTTCCACACATGTTGCACTTTTCATCTCAAGCTCATCTTGACGGTCAACAGTCCCAACCTCCTCTTTGGGCTCCGGGTTCTCCAAATTTGCCTTTTCATCTTCACCGGAACCCTCTACAACATTGTTAGCTGCTTTAAAAGAGCTGGGTAGCTCACTCAAGACTTCACAGTCCTCTACCTTTTCTAAAGACACTTGTAGACTTTCTGGATTAGCTGCTTTGTAACCCTGCTGGGAAGTTGAAAGACTGTCGTCAGTCAACTTCTCCTCATCGTTCAAGATCTTCGGTCCACACAAACCAGCTTCGTGGACCCTACCATCTTTCATTTTCTCCAGAGCTGACTGAACCAAAGAACAATCCACACTCTGCCATGTTTCACTCTGGGGCTTACTCATAGCATCTCCCTCCTCCTGTTTCTCCCTGTCCCGTTTTAATGCTATACCTCTCGCCCAGGGCTTCTTTGCAATCCCTCTGATCTGCACGTTGAGGTAATGGTGGTATGTTCGGAGATGTATTTTGAGGCCTACGGGGTATTTGCACTGTTTCCCACACATCTGACACATGTACCTGTCCTCGCCATCCTCACACCTAACGACAGATTCCGGTCCTATAATGTACAACTCTGTTATCTCACAGTCGCCTCTCACTTTCTTTGCTTTCAGCATCGCACGTCTCACTTGAGCTGATTGCTTCAAATACTCACTCCTGTGCTTCAAGTTAGGCTTTTTAGGTTTTTTCCTCACTTTCTTATAATTCCCCAGCTTTTGTGATCGACTTGCTGTACCAGTTGTTTGATTGGAATTAACTGGCTCATCTTCCTCCTTTAACTCACTTGCCGTGGTGGATATTTCGGTCTTATTTTCCTCCGTGACATCACAGGTGGATGTCACATCAGGTGCCTGAATAGCACTTACATCACCCTCTCTTTCAAGTACAGTTTTTTCCACTTTGTCTTGTTTTTGGATTGCATCACCACATTTCAAAAACAACTCTCCTGTAAGACTACCATCTCCCTCCGTCAATGGCTCTGGGTACGCAGGAGATATGAGAGGAGGTTCCAAGGCTTCAGGTGCATTATTGCGAAGTACCTTCAGTGGCGAAGGAATCGTCTTCGGGGCCCTGTGTGGGGTATTTACAGGAAAGTCCATCTTTTCCAGAACAGGCATTGGTAGTATATCTGAAAATGAAAAATAATAATAATATACTACAACTATTCACCTGGGTTTGAAAAATGCATTCAACTTGATTTGAATTTTTTTTATTCATGAAATAATTTTTTATCAAATTGGTTTGAAAAATTGTGAATTATGAAATAATTTTTTATAACAAGAGCCCAATGGGCACTGTGGTTCCTTGCATATGGGTATATGACAATAAAAATGCCATTTAGTGATTAGCAAGGGTCATGTTATCTTATGTTGAGGCTATTTAAAAAAACATGGTTCTGTGTTGTTTCAAGCTATTGTTAGGGATATATTATGAATCGGGATTCTACTAGAAACACAAATTCAATTTCACCATTACCTTATGTCGTTGGCATTAAAGGTTTTTCCCTAAAAGTTTAACCCAAAGTTAGTTCCTCACCTTGCTCTGTTCACTGGGGCATGACCACAAGTATCTATGCTGTCTTGTAATTTATATTAGTTTAATCCTTGTAAAACTCATTAATATTAATCAGGATGTAAATTAAAATATATATCATGGGACATCTACAAGGTATTGATATTTTAAGAATTTTAATTTTAAGTCCAGCCCGTTCATTAATATTCATGCCAATCTACTCATCATGGGGCATCTATCTGTAACATATGACATAAATTGGGAGGCAAAATAAAATATGAAAATATTTCAATGGAATTCAACTTGATCTATCTTGTTTCAAGAGTAAAACAGTTATATAAACATGCATAACTCGGGATGGAAACGAGGCTACACGGCTGGCTACCTAAACCACTGCCCCCATCCAACCCCTCTTCAATTTTTTTAAATTTCTTTGATGCAGCACATGTGTGGTTCGCTGAACCCGCCCGCAATTGCGTACTTGTGAACACATTGTCTATTACAACAATCTAATGATATATGTATTATTGGACACCAATCTAATGATATTAGTAGTATTGGACGCCTAGTATTATCCCCCGTGAAAGTGTGTATAATCTTAACATGCTACGGGATTGGAAATGTAACATTAAACAAAATTGTACGGTGGATTAATAAGTATGTACAATCTTTGGCACATGTTGCTAGTTTCAACTTATCAATTTATATATTTTTTTATATCAAACCACTCAATGGTCGCAATCCACCATGCACAGTTTTTCCAGCATTTACAATTGAACTAGCGGCATAGCATTTCACTCAACTGGTTAGAAGGGAAGGTTCGTAATTTTGGAAACATATTGCTCAGAAAACCTTTGAAACAACCATATTCAATGTCTTTTTTTTGAAGATTTCACCCTAAATAATTTCATTATAGGTTTTTCCACATGGGAATCGAAAATGGTGATCTGATTATGCGTTGATGTTTCGTTTGTTCATGAAAACGGAAGTTGGATATTTTCAGTAAATAGCCTAACTTCTGATGTAATGTAAACCAGGCATATATATGTGTAGAAGTCTACATATTGCATAGTGTCCTGTCTACCACATGTACTAATAGAACAACAACGTTGATACATCGTTCAAAGACGTTGTGCTGAGATTACAAGCTATATCGTTCACGATACCACAAACTATTGCCCTGCTTCTGTGCAAAAGACAATTTTGTGTGATTTACGGTAAATTCTCTCTCCCTAATTTGCATATTAACCTCAGTTTCAAATGATATACAGTTGGGGAAATGACCAGGCGCCGCGAATGAAAATTAGGTGTCACCTGGTGATATATTTTTGAGGCAAAGCAGGCGCTAAATCAAGAGGACTATGGGGTAAAAATCCCCCGGCGCCCGTTTAATGTAAGGCTTGGCTGTCACATGACTGCATAGGATACCCGGCCTTCGGTATCGTAAGCACAATGTGGAATGCACCCAAACAGCAAAGAAACCACTATGCGGAAAAGGGCAACCAACACACCCAGACCAACACACGAGATCCAATATTGGTACATACATACAAACATACATTTGACCTAATGAATATTGTCCCATATTATTTTTTTTGTTT
>JAODFY010092636.1:0-11762 GCA_027580055.1 Paracaudina chilensis | reverse complement strand
TGGGCGGCGCGACTCGGTGATCAGACTCATCTAGGGGTTGTCTAGACTGGGGGCTCTGGTGGGTTACTGCGCATGCTGATGGGACTGCTTCTGGTTGATAAGATGATGGGCGTATTGGTCCCTGGCGTATCCATCTCATTCGAAGGGAATTGTGCGATCCGGGGCATGGACTTCATTGCCGCCTTAGCCATTGTTTCTCGAACGATTTCTGTTAAACGGGGCCTCATCATCGTTCCACTACAACAACAAAGCAAGGAGAAAAATAATTACGATCAACGAATAATGATCAACAGTTCACCAAAACGTGCCGTGATCAACAGAGCATGTAGATCAATGAAATGGAACTCGACAGTAAGCCGTTTTATGATTATACGTAATGAGATGATAATGATATTCGGTCATAGGTCAACTGAGAACAAACGTTCACAAACCTAGACAGCACATTGTTAATGACAGTCTTTTGCGAACGTCATGAAATTATATAATTGACTATTTTACTGGATTTAGACAAAATTACCGTTCCGGAAATTTATTTATTTTTATTCGAAGTAAAACCAAAATATTTTATCCTGTATTTTACGATTTGTAACAGATTTTTTTTCTATTTTACGTAATGATCAAGGTTGATTATTACGTCATGTATAAATGATATATGCATACCGCCCTTATCTGTGACAACTCATTTAGATACGATCAACATACGAGAGAATAAACAGTTTACCGTTAGTGTTCGGGTTAACAACATGGCGTTCGTGTAATCTCTGATAACCTCTCCTATTTGTGACAGAACCAGTCAGTGATGTCACCATTCTGGACAGGGATTTCGCCATGAGCATGCGCACTTGACACCACAAAACGGTCTACTCTTGTATCGTTATCATCCCATGCTCAACGACATGTTGCTTTGAAGATCCGTGTGTGCATAGCCACACGGATAAAGCATGCGACATTATAAGTGTTCATTCCGATGCATAAGATTATATAAATAATTAATCAATTTAATATGTTGGTGTAGGTGGTCCCCCACCACCACACAACTCTAGCTTACCATGAACGGTGGCTTTGTCTAAATGATAATTTGATAAATCGATAAGTTTGGTGAATTTAAAATGGAATTTAGTTTCATGAGCGCTGGCCCCAGTTACTTTTTAATTGAAGTAGTAGCAATCGACCAATCAGTGCTATGAAGAAAGACAATACATTATTCAAACCTGTAAAATTAGAGGGCGCGCTGCACAGTAATCGTTTTCAGCAATGTAAATTAAACAAGAGACACGGGCAAGTCCACATCCGCTGTCTTAGTTGCTACAGTACGCATGTTTGATATACACAATTTCGGGAACGATGATATTATAGGCGTCATCGTTTCTCTCTTCTGATAGTCAATGTATCATTAATTTTTTTGTTGAACCGTATATTACAAAATGTTGCATATATCACATATTAATCAACGAAACCCCTTAAAAAGCATTAGTAGTTTTCCAAAACATTTATGTTTCTGGACAAATCTGGATGGAGCTATATGGGATCGTTTGTGCAAGTGAGAAGTAATGATGCAAGGTAATTTACTTGAGGTAAAACCTTTACCAAACCTCATTTGAAAGCAAAATCAGACACTCAAGTGAAAAAAAAGTTCGTTTGTTTCATTTCGTTCGTTTCGTTCGTAAATGAAGTCATACATGCGCAGCAGTGTACTTTAGCATTCCGATAAAATATTTGTTCCATTTGGACACAGGATGCGCCATTTAAAATTTTAGACCAGTCTTATCACCACTTGCTTCCATCTTGACCTTAACCAAACTCTCTTTTGGTGCTTTTCGTGAATATTCGCAAGCCGACTATTCATTGCCCCATCCGCACCCTTGTCAAATTGAGATATACATAGCTTCGTTAAGTAGCATTTAACAAAAAATAAATTTCTAGGGACGAATAAAGCCATACGTTCATATTTCATTTCATTTATTTCGTCTATACATACAAACAATGGAACAATGTAGAGTATAAACTGGACACTAGAAAACAATAGTAGTTTATCGAGCTAGCGACTGTAAATTAGAGGAAAAATATTTAAGAAAAAAAACAAATTAAGTATAAAAAACATGCTAATAAAACATCAGTCAGTGACGTTGGTTAAACGTAAGTACAACATAACATTTGACCTATGGTCACCAACGTACAAATCAAATATGATGTAAACATATATTATTTTCTATATTGTAGGCCATTTTATGAGGATCAAATGATGCCTACTCTTACCTGATTCCATCACGACACTACTTTCACCCACACCGCACCAAGTGGAGAGAGGTATAGCTAAGCTTTAGAGTTTAAAATAAGGAAACTTCGTACGGACGTATGGCCTAACCGTCATATTGACATGGACCTAACAAAAGCACAACATATAATGTTTTAGTGGCTCCAATTTGATCACATACTTTTTGGTGCAACATGTCAACAATGCCCAGTGTCTGCCGTATGTCTATCTAATTGAAAACGCAATCGTATCTATAATTATGACCAACCGGTAAGTCACAGACTGCAGATGTAATTGTATTATAAGTGTCATTCATGAATTTGTCTAAAATTGCAAACTGTGCAATTTTAATTTAATTTACCAAACAACCGTAACTAATGTCAATTTTTTAGTTATTTTTTTTTTCCAATAAAAGAATATTTGATGGACCTATTATAAATGCAGAACACATATATTCCTAATTTAATGAACTTGAGAGTACAATTTGCTGTTGAAGTGTTTAAAACTGCATTTGACTGTGAGAATTTCATTCATACTGTACCCCTTAAAAAATCTTAAAATTAAAGAATACATTTCGGATAGCCGGTCGGAGCATTGTGTCAGTTAAGTAGATTAAAGAACCAAGAAATTACTTTAACAAAAATGTAATATTTTAATACCAATTAAAATAATTCGTGCAAGTGATATTATTATCAGAAAAAAATGTCTTTAGGATTTCGCGAAATTTCATCCAAAGTCTTTGGTCGCGGTATCTGCCTCATTGCCTGCCTCACCTCCGGGACTTCTAGACCATGGAGAGCATTAGCTTTATCTTCTCCTATGCGTAATGTGACCGCTTCAGAACTTAAGGATAAAACTGCATATCTATATATTGTTGCTGGCCAATAATATCATTGTCCGATTAGTAACATACAGGCATTGAACAAAGGGGTTTTATTATACCTAAAGGATAACAATATTTTTTTAAACATATAAAATAAAATGTGCACGTTGGATTTGTTATAAAAGGGTATTTATTTCGCAAAATGTCCTCCAAAGCCAGATTTTGATGTGGTGATGTTTGGTTGCAGCACCTGTCCGTACATCGTCTGCCTCTCCATGTCATCAACAACATCATCTAGTCCTTGAAGAGCATAAGCCTCCTCTTCTCCTAGACCTTGAGCCTTTCGTTTCTTTTGAGGACGATCTTTTTTAGGGATTGCCGTACCGTAAGTGGGCTCCGGTGGCGGTGTTCGAGGGAGTGATTGAGGAGAGGGCGGTGTTGCAGGTGGCGGTGGGTAGTCTGGCTCGTCGGGTAGCCCGATGATTGTTTCGGTATCATCGTCAATCGACATAGGTGGAGGGCCTCCGAGGGGTGTACTGAATTCCCTTGATGCCGAACGGTTCCGTCGCTTGAAGTCTTTGACTCGTCTAAACAAAGATTTCGACGTAAATAGTTTTCAAATTAATATTCAATTACTAGCATTGCCGTTTTTATCATTTGGAACCTGTAAACCATATTATTAAATGATGAATATACATGGACGTATGGTGAATAACTGGCCTGAACACATACGTAATGGGACATTTCTATGTGATCACATGTACGTTACACCAAAAGGCGTCTCTTGCTTTTTAAATGTGGAGAGGCGTGGAATACGGTGCCATCACAAAAATACTGCGTGAAAATGTCTTCGTTTAAATATTTAGATATTGAATACAAAGATAAAGTGAGTAAAGTAAGGCGAGTTAGGAATTAAAAGGAAGAACACGCTTTTGAAATGTTAGAAGTAGACGAAGATTTGATGTAGCAACACTTCCCTATGGCAAAGTAACGAATGTTTAAATGTGGCAGAATCAGATCATTGTAGAAAGTTGGTAAATTATTGCACGGTAGAAAATATTCAAGTCTGCTAATGGTTACTTCTACATTCTAGAGTCCTTATTAGTTATATCACTGTGAATGATAAAATCATCAATAGAACAAAACTAAAATGTTGGTCTTATTAACATTCAATGAAAGTTTATTGGAGTCACGTTTATTGGTGTCACCCAGACTTCAGTATCAATTCGATCTATATACGTGCATGTGAATGTTTGGCCTAACTAACTAGTTGTATCATCTGCATAATGACATTTTAAAATGAAAGAGAAATTATGCAAATCATGTATATATAAGAAATAATAATGGTCCGATATTAGAGCCTTGAAGCATATTCATTTTCCTAAAGGAAGAAATTGCATTGTCGACACTAACAAACTGTCTTCGAAGTAACTATGAAACCAGTTATAAGCAGTACCACGAATATCATATGTATTATATATATTCTATATGTATTACCGTAATCTATGATGTCAAACAACGACACGTCGGGGGCATTCCCCTTCCCCATAAAAATGCATTTATCATGATGGCAAAATGTAAAATTTCTGGAAATAATGTCTACGTCACGATGAAGAAAAAGGCAGGCCTCTGTCATTTTACCCTGAATGAAATTGCACCCCTACGCCAATGAACGTACCACTATTTAACAAAAATGGAAATATTTGTCCCCATCTGAGAATCAATCCGAAATAGAACATGTATACGTATTTAATTTTACAGAGAACAGTGAAGAAACTCACCTTTTCTTTCGTTTGCGGAAGAAACACGACAGACAGACCAAAACGAACACAAGTATTGCGATGAACACGGCGACTACCGCAATGACCACGAGAACTGTTGAAAGAAAAAAAAACACAACGTACCGCTTCCAAAATTTGTCGGTGCCAATATTTGTCCTATTGAGGCACAATTTGAACTATAGTTGATGTATATTTTAGGGGAATGTTTGTGGTATCATATCTCCTACTGTAACGGTACTTGACAAAAGCGAAACCGGGTAAATGTCTTTATTTGTTGCATGTGTGTATGTATGCATGTTGCATCTAATGTGCGGTGGAGCTATTTTTCCTGACCGAAAAAACACGCATAAAATCTTGATAAATATTTCATCAAGTGTTAATAACTTACGGATAATGAGTTTCGTTTGATTTGTTACACACTCTGGTTTAGATGAGAGTGTCCCGTTGCTCAGACATGTCAGAGTACTTTCCACCGATTCGTAGATGGGGTTACAAGAAACCTGCAAAACTTCGCCAGGTGCAATTAACCAGTTTGTGTTGTTCACTTTGCCATTGTTGAACTGTCTCGGAACAGTGCACATCACACCTGGTGAAACAAAGTCAATATATATTGTAATCATTTGTGACATGTGTTTAAATGTTTTTTTTTTCAACAATATATATATATATATATACATTAACTGACTATGGTATGTATGCAATATGAATGTATTTTTTTGTATTGCTGAAAGCTCCTTTAAAGTTTCTAGTAATTAATAGTAAAAGTCCCATTACAACATATTTTTGGTTGTTGAGATATTAACTTTTGAAATCAGTTCCGATTGGCATCATCATTAAGAATATTATATCAAATTGATATGACAGAAAAACATGAAAATGATTTTTTAAAATAAATAAGATTCATAACAGCAAATGAGCTGAGATTTAATTATGAATCATAATTAATCCAAACCTCTTGCCAATGAAGCAATAGGCAGCTCACTGTTTACCATACATACAAAGTTTGTGATAAGTACGTGCTAAGTAAAGCACATACATTGAAAATAAATCACTGGAAAAGACCACCTGCTCATCATGAAAGGATAAACAAACCCAACAGGCAACCTTTGCTCATATGAAAGAGGTTGTAAAAAGATACACAGTGTCTCTGCAGTGTCCTATGTATATTTTTGTTCTTCTTTCACATAAGCTTAGGTTATCTGTTGAGTTTGTTTTTCCTTTAATTAAAGATTTATACAGTCCTAAGCACGAAATCACATATACCTCAAAGGCTAACTTAATAATGTAACCAATTGCCCTGCGAAAAATAAGTCAAATGATGAGTATCCCAATCATAGTTTAGGCGAGTATTTTTTTTTCCTTTAATGAAACATTTGTACAGTCCTAAGCACGAAATCACATATACCTCAAAGGGTAACTCAATAATGTAACCAATTGCCCTGCGAAAAATAAGTCAAATGATGAGTATCCCAATCATAGTTTAGGCGAGTAATAATTATTCACCGTCTGGACTCGGAAATGTGATAATAATTGGTGTCATAGCTGGGTTTGATTGCTCAGTATCTACGCCTGTTGACACCGCCGTGGAAGGTGTTTGAGTATCCGTGGGGTCAGGAGGAGGAGGTGACGGTGTCATCGTTGGTGGTGTTAACACGATTCCAGGTTCACCTAAAGATGCGTGTTAACAAGAAAAGAAAATATCTAAAATTGTAACATTAGTGTAAGCACAACACACACGCAATTTAGGCAGGCGTGTGCCTCGTCATCTAGAGGTTTGAAGGTTCGAGGCGGACTACCGTGTGGTGACCTTAGGCACGACACCATATCCCGAGGGCTTCTCTCCACCAAAGTTGGGTACCTGCAATGTGTAACCTAGCTGTCAACCAAGGGTGTTCTTCTGTTGCCGTGGACCTACTTATGGGTAGGTCAGACTAGTTATACCAATGACCAGGGGTAACTATGTAAAAAGCTTAGAAACCTTTTATTAAACACTATATAAATGTAACAAATGCCCTTTATCAAATTGCAATGGATATAATGTTACGGAACGAAATGATAACAAGGAACTCTACTCACTTGACTGAAGTTAACCCAATCCCAATTGAGTAAACACAATTATGCCAGTGTACGCATTAATAATTTGATCTTATGAAAAAAAATATGAAGACATAAATTTGTATTAATGTGTGACATTCACTTGCCTACTTGACGCCTTACCGAAGGGCATGTTTAAGCTTATATCGATGGTGGCGGGCCCTACACCTGAAGTGAGGGGCTCAATCAGCTTAAAACGTATATGCTTTAGCCTTTGCAAGCTTCCTTATCCCTAATACAAACTATGTCGGATGTGAATTACGTGATTTACATGCATGGACATGCAACAAAGACATGCATGGCCAATTCATAAGCATGCATACATTTTCACATACAGTTAGCATACATATGATAACACATAGGTTTTCACACATGCCAAGACAATTTAAAATACAGGAAAATTGTAACACTTGTCAAAATGGGATAAAAAAAATAAAAAAAATAAAACGTGTTTCAGTCTGTGGTATAAACCCGTAGGTCAATGTGAGACAGAATAGCGTTCCAATTAGGTACAATCAGAGGTATGGATTTACAAACCTGAATGTCACAGCCCTGTGTTTTCTGTGACATGTTAATTCACACATTTCAACACTTTCTATATCTTGCCCCAGTTTGCTACCTTTGCAAATCATGTGTTACAGAGTTTTCTACACTTGTAAAACCTGTGATAGATATATAGACGTATGCCTACATTCCACTTTTCCATGTTTTACGCACAACAACCGCACATTAACACAGGTAACCATGAGCATTTTACCACACTTTACCACATTTAAGAGAGAGAGAAATATTGTTACACCAGTAATCGATATATCGCTGTCGTTGCAATCATTTTGTGCGAAGGGTTCATAAACAAATTGGTTTGTAAATGCATATCTTTAGAGGAAGGTTGCAGTTAGTTGCAAACAAGTTGTAATTTCAATATTTACAAGGAAAATTTGGAAAGATTCCCACCAACGCTTTAGAGTAAGGGCTGATTGCAATCAAATTGTGTTTCATTGAAGATTCCTTTCATTTTTACGTTAACTTACTTTAATTGGTCAGCTAATTTGAAAGCTTCCCCAAAATAGAGAGGGATTTTTAATGCATTTTTATGTTTCAATTTATTTACGTACATCTGATTGATCGGCTCAAAGTTCCATCAGCCTGACAGATGACCAGGCTGTCAAATGGCCTGAATCCAGGATCACAGTTTATGTTGAATTGATCTCCCACAGTGTAAGGTGAAAGCGAAGACGTCGAGATCATGCCGTTGTCCACACCACTTGGTAAAGAACAGAAATTGCCCTCTAAAAAACAACATGAAATTGCTTTATTTTAGAAATATGGTATTCGTTCGTGTGCTCATGTGATTAAAACAGTCATGTTCTGTTCTGTTTGGCTTTGAGTAGTTTACTTTATTTGTTTTTTATAGATAGACGCTGATCGATAATCTCACTCTAGGTAATGAAGTATACTGGATTTCAGAGGCGGTTGTAAGAGTCTAGTGTGGTTTAATCACAGTCATATTCTGGTTGACTTTGCTGTAAGTGGACTGGAGCTATAAGAGGTGGACTGAAAGATGGGTCATGTCAGTGATCTATAACCTATCAGGACGATGAATTGAGAATGTGGTCGAATTTTAATTGTGCTTGTCTTGTATCTTTAAAGATGCTGTCGGAGTTTAGACTGGTAATTTTGGGACTTAAAGTCGGTAGACGACCACGCCGAATTATTCCAGCTAAAATTTCTATTCTGGGATTACGTAAAGGTTCGTGTTTCTTAGCTTAACTTCTCGCTAATAAATATTAAGCGTATAGTTCTTTTATGTGACCAACTATGAACTAAATGATTAAAATATCACATTAAGAAATAATGTGAAACGTTGAGGCTCCAGGACTGACAGATAAACCTGCCTAATGTATAGTTGTTTTATTATTGACATATATAAATATTTAGCATATACATACAATTCAGTGGGATTGGTTTACTAAAATAGACATATAAAAATATTTAGACTGCACTATTCTGAAGTTTCATTCACCTCGGGCGATACACTACTTTGATGGGTATCAATGGATTTTTATTCTGTGAAAATATACAATTACATTCACAATTTTGCATGAATTATAATGTAACATTGTTATTCACATGATCCTCGAAATGATTTATTATATGGAATAACGTTCTGTGTCCTACCAAATCATTAAGCCAACATAGGCTTATAACAGCAGCCATAAGAACAACAGCTGCACTGCTTTCCTAAATATATTATCATCTCTCAGTTTCTGTCTGTAAGGAGTATTCTTACCTCCAAATTCTACGAGAAATCCAAAACCTATTAAGTCTTCCATAGTAGGCTGGTATGTAACTTCAATTGGTATATTAGTAAGAGATATCCAGTATTCACCAGATGTGTTCCTGACATTGGCGATATTAGTCACAAATCGTGTTGAAATCGTTGGAGGTAAATCGAACTGGTGAACTCGAATGAAAGTATAGTCCTCATTTCTCTGGGGTTCGAATCTGAATCTCACAGGGTCCGAGGTTGGTATTTCTGTGTAATTTCCTGGGAAACCCCGTGATGCAGCGTAGGGCAAATCCACATCAACTGTTAACGAGAATAAACATAACTGTATTGCGTATGGAAAATCCACCTAAACTGTTAATGACGAAATTATACATCTCTACAAATACTTTTAGGGACTACAAATGTTTTTAATATACAAAAAAGTGTAAGCCATAAACGACTGTTGTCACTGTTGTACAGTGGTAGATCTAGTGACCCATTCCGCGAGAATTTCGTGAACATTTATTGAACTAAAAAGAAAATGAAACTTAAAACCAAACTATTCAATATGCTAAAATTATAGTACAGAACAAGGAAGTATGGAACCTAAAGGTGTATGAAATCTTGGTCAACGTTTTTAAGGTAGTATTTCAAAGATAACTTACTTATATTGCCAGAAATTATGCTATCCTACTTATATTAACATAACTTATGTAAACTCACTTATATTGACAAAATGTAAGTGTAAAAATGACAAAAATATACATTTAGGGGACTTATCTAGCAGTATCACATTAGGGTATATACGCAATATTTTGCTTCAGTTATACCTTTATAAACGGATGCCAAATCCTTCCCGCCACATATCCAATCATCATCCCCACTACAGGTGTAGCTGCACCTACTGCTGTCTGCTAAAGGCTGTCCTTGTATACTCTCACCATATTCACAGATTCTCCCATTGACAAACCAGAAGTACGGATGCCCGAGTGTCGTACAATATTTGTAGCAACTCTCAAACGTCACTTCATCATTTTCTAACGCAACTGTTGCAATAAGTTGTCCGACGGGGAAACATCCTTCAAAATTTGGCGCTGTCAGAAAATATTTAAATGAATACTAGCTAGTTAATGTTTATCCTCAACCAAATATTGTTCCATCAATGTAATTCATCAGACAATTTTTTAAGGGATTGAGAACTAAATTTACCTCCGACAAGGTTGATAAAATAGTTTATAGACTACTGTACATAAAAGACAAATCTCAGTGTCCTTTAACACATTGTATATTTCATGTTTATACAGCCTAAAACAGATTACAAAAATGGTCAGATTGACCAACAATCGGTCCGCATGACACATATTTCAAGGTGTTTAAAATTGTTTGCCAGGGTTATTATTATTTTAGTACCCATTCTGTGTAAAAAATAGACCAGTAATTAGAACGAATTTTGAGTGGCCTATATATTCCCTATGGTCGGAGGTTGGCAATGAATATTGATATTGTCAAGGGCATGGAGAGAAAATAGGAGGGGCTAAGGAATTAATTATTTGTGACCCTTGATTATTCTTCAACTATAATGTTGCTGTAATCCATCTCAATGGTCAAACATGTTTAACAGTGGGCAAAAATATTTGTATTCGGCATAATCATCAGAATTGTTCACTTTGGAACAAATAACCCCCAATTTGGAGGCACAAGCTTTGCCTCTCACTTGGCGATATGCCCTGCATGCGCTTAGTATGTGTCTTTCCGTAACGCTTTAGAGAACGTTACACAAAAATCCAGTCAGGGTATTTGATGTTTGACACCGCTCCTACCTATGAAATCCTGCGCACGCTACTGGGAAACATTTTTACCAGACAACTTCAACTACAAGTCCAAATTTTTCATTCAAGTGATCTCAAATTAAAGGAGGTTTTCAAGCTAATTACAAGGTCTGGAAAGTGTCATTTCCGGCGATCTAGGAGGTATATTTAGCAAATTTTCTCGCTACACGCCAACCAGTGGCGCTCAGCTTAGATGGTGTCACGCATTTTGACTTTTCAACTTCCGCTCGCCAGGTTTGCGTAGCTTCGTTAGCCTCTAATCCTTTTCAATTGCTTATTTTGCAATGGTTAAATTGTATATAATTAAATTTGTATTTAGAACAGAAAACCTATTTATAGAAAAGGAAAATGGTCCACATAAATAGCTCAGGACTGATTGAGCAACTATATGCCCTATAAGAAAAGTAGCCCCTTTGTATAAATAATTAATTATTTTTACTTCCAGCTGTATAAAATGATGCGACGTGTGCATGTGTCTAGAATATATATCTAATTTACCCTTTTTTGCGGGAGGCATTTTTTGCAAGAGTTTCGTTGCTACGCTACGCGGAAACTGATGGTGGCGCTCTACTTAGATCTTAGATGACAGCCCCTCCTCCATGAAATCATTGTGCCCCCTCAAAATTTAAGATTGGCCACGCCCCTGTACCCAGGACACAAATTACTAATACCATTTTGGATCGTGCCCCCTATCACAAAATATTTAAGTCGG
>JAODFY010092525.1:0-11764 GCA_027580055.1 Paracaudina chilensis | reverse complement strand
TATCGGCGCACATAGAATACAGTACACTCTGTTTACACTGTATGTTTCCGATATAGTCCGGTCTTCAACAACCTGGCTTGCCAAGCTTATTATGCTACTGCTATAAACTGATTCCGGGACTTCCCCTATAACCTACTGCAACAGTGGCGATCTCCGTCCCTGATTGGCTAATGATCTGCTGAATGAGCCAATTGAGATAAGTTATGTATGTCGCATGGCCCACATCGCGAGTTGTGTAGCGCGGCCCTAGCAAGCGCTAATGAGGTGAGCTTTATAGTAATAGTATGAACAAGTGCTGAGTGTGTGATCATGCAGCGATTAGGCACGTGTGTTGAGCTGCGGCGTGGGAATATTATTGTTGTAACTGTAAGAGAGACCGCCAAACTTGTGTTAGACACTAGTAATAGTAATTAATCGTTGTAACATCTCACAAGTCACAACAATATTGCTAGGAGTCGGAAATACCACAATTTTAGAAGGAGAGAGAAACTGAACATTGATCTGGAACACAAGTATAATCAATATTCCCAGGTGAGGTCTCGTTTATTGTAAATTTTCTAAATACTACTGCCACCAAAATGCATCAATTTCAAGTGGATTCTAGGCCCCAGATCTAGAATTGCGGAGCTTCCGGGGGCTTCGCCCCCTGGACCCTCCCCGGGGCTTAACATTCATTACAAATATAGATGCATTCCTAAGTGGTGATTGACAGTGACCTATTGGGTATTTCGAATAAGGTTGCTACCATCCAGCTCTGAAGCTCAGTGGTACAGCTTTCGCACTAGACAGCAAAGGCCCTGAGTTCGAACCCTGGCAGAGTCACTTGCTTTTCACCATTTCCAGATTTGTCCAACTTTTAACCTCATTTCTGTTCATACATCGCAATTGTTGCCGTGCGTTTAACTTTCATTACTGTGATTTACTATCAATTCTTGTATCCTGAGATCCGTGTGGCGATAACATACACTTGTGTTCCGTAAGCAACAAAATTGATCTCTGGATTGGGCAGCGTCCACAATAGAGAACTAGAATCGTTCCAAATATAGATGCATTCCCAAGTGGTGATTGGCAGTAAACCCATTGGTTGTTTCGATTAGGGGTTCTATCATCAGGCTCTTTAGCTCAGTCGTAGAGCATTCACACCAGACAGCGACGGGTCCCGAGTTTGAACCCCGGCAGAGTCACTTGTTTTTCACTATTGGCAAATTTGTCCAACTTTAACCTCATTCCTGTATATACACATAGTAATATATATATACCAAGTATGCATCAACCTGGATACTAAACAGAGCCGTTCTTACCCCTGTCCATCACCAGGCTCTGTAGCTCAATGGTAGAGCATTAACACCCCAAGTTTGAAACCCTGGCAGAGTTACTTGCTTTTCACTATTGACAGATTTGTCCAACCTCATTTCTGTATATATACATAGTAATATATACATAGTAACATATACATTTGTTAGTATGCATCAACCTGGATACATGAACCCATAGCAGTTCTTACCCCGGTCTATCTTGCACCGACAGATCAGCAGAATTATCCAAGGCAGATGCTTGTAACAACCCCGACAGACTTGAGGCTCCCCGTAGCAGTCTCTCAATATCTAATTCGTTGAAACAAATGAAAAGTAAAACATGATGGTTACGGAAAGTTCTAGAAAACTTTGTAAGATACCACGACAGGATAGGGTTAGCAGTGAATCTCTATCCAAACATTGAGGGGGGTGGCATACAGTGGGGGTGCCAACCTTGAAGATCTGGGGGAAAGGGTTTTTTTTTTTTTGAGGGGGGGGGGGGAATTTTTCACTGGCTGAAATTTTTGAATGGTAAAAAATGGGGAGGGTGGGTTTCCACCCCGTTGCAATTTGTTTGAAGTAATTGCTGATAATGAAGAGTGAAACCTTTGTGTGATTCCATATGCAAGGAAATGATTAGACATGGCAGTGCCCCCCCCCCACCCCCTGAGTAAGAAAAACATCCATCCCATAAGGGTAAGCAGGGAACATAGTATAATTTAAATTCATCCTGCATCATCATGAACACAACAGTGACTGTTGCAAACCTTTTCAAATTCTGCCTCATATTAGCTACCAACTGTACCCCTGCCCTTAAGTTTCAAATTTCACAATGTGTTGAACATTTAGTACTTCTGTTAAAGTTGTAAGTAGCAAAACCTACTAAAAAGTCAATATTTTCAATTGGCTCAGTTGAACACTTTTGAAATTATGAATGAACACATCCCTGTTGTAGTAACCTTAAAATGTAACTATAAACACCGCAGTGAGAAAGTTTACTAACATGTTCATTAAATTAGGAATCTCATTAAATTAGGAATCTCATGTGAATTCGCTACTTGCAATGCCACCTTTAATATCGTATTACACTGAGGGCAATGTTTGGGGTTGGACTTTCAGTTAAGACACTCCCCTCCTCCCTACCCCCTTCCCCTGGTCAAAATCAAGGCATGCATAACAACGTTTGAAGAGTACATCAAAGAGTAGTTAGTATAGAGTCAGTAATATCGAGATACCAATGACAGGGCTTGTGCAAAACAATGAGACCAGACCAATTCAAAATATAGCTTTATTGCCAAATTGAACAATTCAACCATTTCTTCAAATAGAAATATAGATAAATAGAAAGAAAATAGAAAATATGTAGGGAATTGGAGAATTAATCGTTACGCACCTTTAATTTGCTTTTCCTCTATGTTAGGAAGAGACTGGAGACCTCCTATGATGCTGGTAGCGTGACAGAGCCAGGTCCTCTTAATGTGATTCAGATCAGAGAGGCTTGGGAGGTTACCATCTGCATGAAACATACAAAGAAGAGCTGATCATGGTACAAACATATGTATATGTATATATGTAAAAGGTATATGCATTTTACATATAATTTGTATATAATTTGTATATAATTTGTATATAAATTGTATATAATTTGTATAAATTGTATATATATTTCATTTATATACAAATTGTAATTAATTTGTATATAATTTATATATAATTTACAAATAATTTATATATAATTTGAATATAATTTATATATAATTTGGATATAATTTACATATAATTTACATATAATTTACATATGATTTATATATATATATTTTTTTTGTGTATTTTACCCTTTCATTTAAATGTCATTTAATCATTTGGACAAGGAACTTTATGTGACCATATAACCAATTACAAATCAGCTAAAATCCAGCTTTTTCAGCTGAAGATGACTGGTAGTCTGGTAATCTTCCAAGATATTTTTTCTCTCAAATATAGTTGATCAATTAAAAAAAAAAAAAAAGGGAAAATGGTACGTGAGCAATTTTTTAACGGGTTTTGTCATCATTATACAACATCATAACGCATACATAGTGTGGCAATGTTTGAAAGATTCATAGTTTGCAACAAAACTTACTGATTTTCTTCAAAAATGAATTATGTATTAAATGCCTCAATTCTCGGGCAATGACATGCGGTGACTGCAGTGATGCTGTACGTGCCAGAGCGTTAGAAATGCACGACAACATGAATGCATCGTAACCCGACCCAGAGAATTCTAGTTCCCAAAATGTTGGTGACAAAATCCAGCACTCGATCGTACAGTTAAGGTCTAATTTCTAACACAAATAAGGCAATTTATGGTGTGAAAGATTCAGTGAGGCTTTTAATCATAACTTACCAAGGGAAATGAATGGCAATATCACCTTTTGGTAAGAAGGGTAACTCTTGGACCGCAAACCCTGATTATTGCTTATAGTCACGTTTCAAAAATAGTATTGTGATCTTTTATTTTGCTTATTGACTGGCCTAGTCGTCCAAGAGAAGTAATAAAGCCAATGAAGTTCAACTATGTTGCCAAAGTCACACAAGAAAATATTAATACTCGATAGGGCTTGTTTTTAGATGTTTTACCCGCTAGCTCTCTGGTGAGGGACACCAGCTTCGGGGTGACCCGGCTAAGCTCATCCAGGGATGTCAGGATGCTAGTCTTATCGGTGTCGCCTGGTACAGACATCAGGGCGGAGACGCATGACTGGCGGACTTGGGTGACCACGAGGGCGAGTGCGTCGGACTGACCTTGCAGCTCGACCAGAAAATGTTGCTTGGAAGGCCCTGAGGGACAAAATAAGTTGTTTTTTTAAAGGGTAAAAAAACTGGTACCAGCCAGTTGTGAGGGGGTTTCCCTTTATACATGAGTGTTTTATTCTAGTAATTTAACTGGTGCCAATTCTGTACAATATGACTTTTACCAAAAAGCTAGATACAATTTTTGTGGGGTTGGATTTTATCTTGGGAGAGGGAACTTTTTCCCCTAGCACTGTCTGGAACAGGATGTTCCTGGAAACACCTCTGTATTGCTGGTGTTATCTTCGTGACATCAAGAAGGCATGACATGGCACACACACAGAAATATATGTGACAGAAATAAAAAAGTCCCCCATTGGTCCAACTCACTGGGTCCAACTCGCTGGGTCCAACTCGCGAGGTCCAACTCACTAGGTCCAAATCTCTGATTACTTTCTTCATTTGCTGCGATATGAAATGTTTTATTTCCTAAATTAATGAACAGCTCATTGCGTTACGACACCAATCCCGGGTTGGTACGTACGGCTTAAATTGCCTGTTTTTGTTTTTCCAATGATTTTTGGCAGCTGCTCCCAAACATAGCAGATTGCCGAATTGGTGCAGTGCGATCCTGGTATGTAAACAACGAGAGGTTTTGCAAAACAGTTGTCTTAATTTTGACGGTTTAACCAATGGCTAAAACAAAGGCAATTTAACATACTGGTAATGAGATCATAATTATTTTGCAGTCAGCATTTGTTTTTGTTTTTAGAAATTACCTTCAATATTTTATATCTTAGCAAAGGAAGATGGGAGAGTTGGACCAATGGGTATCTATTGTTATTACTCTGTGATTTAACCATTACACCTAGGCAGTGCCCATCTAACCACAGCTTAATCGTTGAGGTTAATACACAGTCCTCCTGGGAGGTGTGAACTGCTTGTAAAACCGATTAAAGTCTATGTACATATAATTCACTTATGCATGTAACACTTAGAAGTGAGTGGTTAGAATTTGAAAGTAGTCCCAGTTTAATGTTTGTTTATTGTTTGGTAGTCATGACAGAACTAGTTAGACCCCCTCCATGAAACGTGTGAAGGCAAAACCCCAATTTGGCAGTCTAGGTCACTGTACTTGTTGTACTTGGCTGTCATATTGGATGCTGTGTTTGTTCCCCGACTTAGTGCCTATAACTCGGGGGAAGGGGCTGTAATGGGTGATAGAATAACCTGTTTGTATGTGCCGTGTCATGACAGTGTCAACGTTAATATATAATATAATAATGACATCAAGGTATAATGGATTGGTGTCTTTAGATGATGACAGGAATATGATGTGCTGCATGTCCTCTTGTTTCTTTAATGTTGTATCATCTAGTCTGACAATGCAAAATTATGTAATGCGAAAATATATATATATATATATATATATATGCAAAACACATACCCAGCAATTATATTATGAATGTAATTAATGCAAATTGGCTATTATGATTGGCCCTTTCAAATCCGGAATGCTGTGACATCATGCATGACCATATAAAAGGAGCATGCATTATTGTACACTACATAACTCAGACAAGGACCAACAAACAAACCAAACAGGTTAATGGAATAGACTTACTACAAGTCATTTTACTAAACAAAATGGATGCCCCTGCATCATTGGAAAGTGTATACATTTCAAACATTGATTATCTTGAGAACGGAACAAGATATTTTGATGTTGTTTGCAGTGTTTTCTGTATCTTTTTATCGTCTTTCATATAAACGAAGGTTACCTGTCGGGCTTGTTTATCCTTTAAGGCAGTGTACTATTGTGGGCAGTACTGGTTAGAACAAGGGTGTACGAATTGCTATGATTATACAGAGGTCAAAGGTTTACCTGAGGAGGTGTGAGCCGCATGAGCGCTACTCATCAATCTGTCCACCCTCAGGCCGATGTCAGCTGACAGCCGATCTAGCCAATCAGATAGGTGGTGCATCTAAACGAGAGAGGGAGAAACCAATTCAAATGTTACATAAACCATTGCCCTGCCAGATTTGGTTGTTATTAATTTTTTCTAAAACCATCAACATGGGAAATATTTGAGCACATAACTAATACTGCCACACCTTAATTCCAGGCCTCAAAGTAGCATCACCCTAATCACCCATAGCACCAATGGTGCTAGCAAGGTTTACCACAGCACCAATGGTGCCAGGAAGATTTAACCAACTTACCCCAGAATGCCACTGCAATACCATTAATACATTTTCCTTCATTTTAACTGATTTTATCATCATTATACCACATCATAATGCATATAGAGTGTGACAATGTATGAAAGATTCATAATTTGCAACAAAACTTATATTCCGATATTCTTCAAAAATGTATACACCCGTAGACTGTAGATCCAGTTTTGCGAAAAGTTCTGCGAAGAAATGCAAAACTCAGTTTTGTCCTAATTTCTTTGCAAACGGGGCGATTTACGGGGCGATGTGGAAGATCCAGAGAGTCTTTAAATCATAACTAACAAGGGAAACCCTGATTATTGCCTTAATACTGCCCACATCACCAATGTTGCCAGCAAGATTTCCTCAGAAAATCACTTTTAATACTGTAAAATATTTACCGGTCCTACTGGTTGATATTCTCCACAGCACCAAATTGGTGTCAGCATGTCTATCATTAAAACATTCATCTTCTTGTCCATAGCACCAATGGTGCCAGACTGACTTACCCCCAGATCACCACTCAGTCTGCTACTAACTGTATCCTAGCAACACATTTTACTTCCCTGCCAACGGGCACCAATGGTGTCAGCAACACTCACCCCAGAACACCACTCCAGCATACTGATATATGCAGGGGCCGCATGGGCCGGTCCATCGGTGTCGACACCGTAGCCTCCATAGTCTGTGAGATTCTTGCAGACCTTCTCCACATCAGTCTTCACCCTGACCATACTGTCAACATCTTGACTGCTAGAAATGCTAAAAAAGGTCAACATTAACATTGCTAGTAATTTTTAACTAAATTTTCTGTCAATAGACTGTTTCATGAGTGCACTTTACTCATTGTTGAGATAAACATGACAATCACCCATACATTTATCTTTGCATAGTTTACGGAAACTGATATAAAGCGTAAAATAATGGATAAAAATGTTTTGGGTTTTATTGGTAATAACAAGGAATAATTCCTCTTGAATGAATCCACATTAAATTTGTGAATGGGCTGAGCCCCTGAAATAGTCGCAAATGAGCTGACCAGTCTGGCAAATTTCTAGCGTAACCGAGGCGAGAGTTGTTTACCTTTAACAGTAATATCACCTTTAATTCATCAGTGTAGACAACATTTATTTTTAATGATATTAAAAAAAAAAATGTTCCTTTTTGAACATTTTAAGTGCTGTGTGTGAATGGTTTTATTCTCACACTTGACCTGTGACTGCAAATCATTATCATCTCATTGAATGCAATAATGAAACAGATTATTGATGTCATTCCTAATGTCAGTTCTATGGCAAGGAAATGGTGGGCATGGAACACTTTGTCCCCCCGTTCCACCCCCCTCCCCCCAACATGGGTCTGAATGACAATACTTTCTGGCCACCTTCAACGAATGCATGAACAAATATATTTTATAGTGTCCTCCTATGAAATAGGTCTGCCCCCGTCTGGACCCCAGTGGAAAAATTCTGGCAATGCGGCTGTTGTCAGCAATTCATAAAAGCATATGTCAAAGGTGGTTCTCAAATCCATAGCTCTTGCTTGCTTAATGCGACAGTGGACTATGTAATATATCCTAAAACAATTACATATTAGAACAATGAATGTAACTACAATCGATACAATCAATAATCGGGTTTATTTGTAATGATTTTGTCATCAATATACCACATCATAATGTTTATGATGATAGTGTGACAATGTATGAAAAATTCACCACAACAATGAAGGAAACTAACATAACAACATTGTTCCCAAGGAATACCAAATGAATATCAAAATGACTACCCTAATGCCAACTTGCACGATTATTTATTTTACAGAAATAAAAACTGCTTTCAGTTACCCATGGAATTTTGAGGATTCTGTTAAAGGTTCACAATTTCTGTCCACAAAGTTAATTTCACAGACCTCCCCCATAAAATTTGTGATTGTTCATAAGAGCAATTGAGCTGACCAGTCTAGCAGATTTCTAGCCTAATTGGGGCGACACATTTCCTTTTATTAAGGCGTCCTCACCATGTGCTGATAATACCAGTGAGTTGTGCATATATGTCAGTCTGGGTTTTTATTTTTGCAATGCTTTTTCTCATTTTGTCCGCAGACTTCCACCTCTTGTCTCCGACCACATCCAGCCATTTCTCCTGCCTCCTCCTCAGATACTCCACCACTTTGTCCAGCAAACCCGTCAGCTTCAACATCCACATCAGCCTCTTGTGGGAGAAGTCATCCTTTAAAGACTGATTCCCTGTTTAAATTAAAAGCTTTTAATTATGCAAATGAAACAACCGACGACTGCAATGGTTATGATACGTAAATTAAGCAAATGCATTGGAACCAATCACAGAAAAAGAAGGCACAAGTCTGTGTGTTAGGCTATGTAGCCTAGTTTTCCCTGCCAACAATTTTCAAGATTTTAGTTTCAAAAGAATTAGCTCAGTTCTGGCAAATATACCATGTATCCACATCAACCTAATTTTAAAACAGATTAATTTAGTGGGTTGTGAAGCCGATAAAAAAAAACATTTGTTTATCGTCAGTTATAAGAATTTCATTTGTACCTTAAAAGTGCAATGCTTTTAAAATTAAGTAAAAAACGTGTTCAAATAAGGCAAGGGTAAAAAAAGAAGGGGGGGAAAGTGAAATGCATGCCACCTCACCCAGGTCAAAGTTCAGTCGGCTCATGTCTTCCGTGATCTCTGAGCTGAGACTACTCCACTTGGTAGCACGGTGTTCAATATCACAGAGAGACTCGTGGTCTTCTGGGACATCCTTAGACTGGAGAAGGCTGGAGATCAACTTTGAAATGGCTTCTTTAAATTGAGAGAGAACTCCAGTCTGTCATAGACAAAAGACATCATTGGTATAATCAATTCACTCAGAGATGTACATTCCAAGGGTCATTTTCCTGCCCCTAAAACTTTCAAATTGGGAGAGAGCTCCAGTCTGCCATAGACAGAATATATACATCGTTACTTTTATTAATTCACTCAGAGATGTATAATAAAACATCACTCTCTTGATGTAGTGCTTTATCACCGAGGTCTCAAAGCGCTTTACAGATATTACCCTGGTCACTTGTAACCTGTCTAACCCGCACTGCCGTGCACTCTACTAGCAGTTCACTCCTGACACAATGCAGCACAGTATGACTCTATATCGTGTCCCCCGGGGGACTTCCCTATAGGTGCGTCTACAATACAGCACTACCTACACTGTATAAGTTACCTCGCAGGTCCCAGGTGCATTTATTTTGTTATGTAATGTAAATAATATTTCGTCTATGCATAAATAAACACTAAATAATATAAAAAATAAACAATAGTACATGCAGTACAGTATAAACCTGACACTTAAAATTAGCGACCATCAAAATAACCAACAAACATATAAACTACAGAAAAATAGAAGAAGGAAAAGTTAATAAAAGAAAAACAACGATCAATCACTGTAATTTACAATAAAGTGAGCTTTTTAGTTTAGTTTAAATGCAGCATATGTTTTTACAATTTATGACATAATTAGGGAGAATTTGTCCAAGTTGTATAACAGTAGTTGTTCAAAAGTAGCTTTCCATGTTTAGTGCCTGCTAACTGAAAAGACAGCATTAGATTTTGTGTTGTTATATATATGGGATTGATTACATGGGTTAGCTAATATCGATTGCAAAACGTGAGGCAGATTATTGTGGACATACCTATAGATAAAACAACAAATCTTGAAAACATGAATATCGCTGACCTTAAGAATACAGAGGTCACTGTGAAGAGCATTTGCGGGGTAACGTCGATGTTTGTATGTAGCAGGTTTCAAGATTCTATTCTGTAGAATTTCTGCATTAGGGCTTGAGTATGGCAGCCTTTGTCATTCCCTAGATTTCTAATAAGACAACACATTATCTGTTTACTACACTACTGTAATGGCTCTATCCCTATCTCTCTATCAGCACATATATCCACATTGCATGTAGGCCTAATAACAACAACCAGGCCTAGGCTAGGTCATGCTGGATTGTTATAAAGATCAAATTCATTTGACAGGATTTCATTGGTTTGACATGACAGGATGGCGATTTATGTGCATTCAACATTTAGGCCTACCGTGCTAGCTTGCAGGGCCAACAGCATATTTGTTGAGGCCTGCTCTGCACACACCTCTACATGAGATTTCCTATTTATAAATAATTATATTTCAACACCCCTATTTTAATGTCTCTATCCCTATCTCTCTATAGCAATTTGTACACAAGATCTGTCAGCACATATATCCACATTGCATGTAGGCCTAATAACAACAACCAGGCCTAGGCTAGGTCACGCTGAATGAAACTTGGGCAAGTGATTGTTATAATAGATCACATTCATTTGACAGCATTTTGTGTCAAGAAAATTCTCATGACTGTTATGGGTTATTTGTTGATGTTTTATACAGAACATTGTTTTAAAAGGATATCATCAGTTTGACATGACAGGATGGCGATATATGAGCATTCAACAGCTTCCGTGCTGGCTTGCAGGGCCAATGGCGAATTGGCAAGCGTATTTATTGAGGCTTGCTCTGTACGCACCTCTACATGAGATTTCCTATGTGTGGGTGATGATGTCGGACACGGGAGGAGGGTGGTCCAGGGGTGCAAGCTGCTACTGATACCGTCTTCCAATGCCGCATACTCCGAGCTCCACCTATCAGCCGCAATCAGGGACTCTGCCTGCATGACATCATCACCAGAGAGGGCAGCCTTAGCAGACGAGCACATCGTCATGGTAACCTTGGTCAGGGAAGACATCAGTGCGGGACTGATACTAATGAGAGAAGGGAAAAACATCGGAATGTGAAAACATTTAACAAGCATCTATTTTAAAACATTTTATTAGGGGGAGGGGGACTCTGTGAATAAACAACTTAAACTGTCATGGATACCAGGCTCTGATCAATTTTGCCAAAGTGGGTGTGAAAAGGTGTCACCTCAAACCCCCGTAAATTTGATGGGTGCATACTGAAGGTGTGGGGGTTCATAATCAAGGTGTGTGGGGCATGTCCTGCTGTCCCTTGCATAATTGGTGTCCATGATGTTTACCATGGACTATAGAATTCAATTTTTTATGTTCAGTGCAGGGTGTTGTACATCTTGTCATCCTCATTAATACAGGTGTCATCTTATATGAAAAAGGATACAAATATACACAAAATACAGCAATCAGCATAACAATAAGGGAGACACAAAGTCAACAACTTTGCGACATTAATTATTTGTGCGATATATAATATATATATACAGTACAGCTTGGAATAAAGTGAACGTTTAAATTGCGTTGTGCGTTAGACTTTTTCGCCAAGCTGCGTTGGCTTCGTCACCATTGCATTAACGGTAACGCGACTGACGATGCCATCGTTGATAACACAATGCGTCAGTTGCGCTAATTTGTTGAACACCTACAACAACTGACGCACCTATCGAAGACTCCGTCGCGTGCATTGAA
>JAODFY010092414.1:0-11765 GCA_027580055.1 Paracaudina chilensis | reverse complement strand
ATATCTCCATCTATCTATCTATCTACCTATCTATCTATCTATATATCTATATATCTATATCTATATATATCTATATATATCTATATATATCTATATATATCTATAGACCTATATCTATATCTATATATCTATATATCCATATATCCATATATCCATATATCCATATATCCATATATATATCTATAGATATAGATCTATATATCTATAGATAGATTTAGATCTATATATATCTAGATATAGATATATATATATATATGTATAGATATATATATATATATAGATATATATATATAGATATATATATCACTTTTCATTAATCAAAAATCTAGCTATCTATGTGTGTGTGTGTGTGTGGAATATGTAATATATACGGTATATATTGAATTGTACAGAAATGTTCTATACAGCCCAGCGCGGAGTTTTTTTTTTTAAAGCATAGTAACATTTTAGTATTACCTTTCTTTATTTCTATATTTTCTTTTTATTTTAAATTTGTCTATGTTAGATAACTCGTTAAGTCTTCATGTGGTTAGACGTTATATTAACGTTACTTACGTTACTTACCGTAATACAAATTCTGTCTTATCTCGATTAGATGGTTTTATAAAACAATTTTTGTTAACATATTCTCGTCTGTAGTAAATCCCTCCAAATCATATTGAAGTTACACTAACGTATATGGTATCCCTGCTTCATCCAACAAATTTCTTTTCCAACAATTATACCGAAAGCAACTTTGAGGTATTTCTTTAACTGAAAGAAAATATCATTCCGATATGTCCCTCCTTCATTTGATTAATCCGATTAAAATGAATTTCCTATATAAATAATAATAATAAAAAATCCGTAATTTGAATATACGGTGTTATAAAGACGGTATAGTGTATATATACTCAAACATATTACACGGTGCATGTATTATTATCAAAACGTCATAAATACAATAATAAGTTTGAAATGACAGTAGTGCTATATACTGTTCATGTTATACACGTATTCCCACACACAGAATCGAGATCTCTTTTCCCCGTACGTATAACACGCAGCATGCGATAGATATCTGAATATGTACAAGATTATGCCACCAGACTGATAGTGTACACAATTTCCCATAGATAGATATTATCGACCGTGCTCGCACATCACAATATTTAGTGCAGCTCAACGAAGGTCGTGTGCTTGTAATGTAATGAATATTCATAGTTATAGAATCATTTGTGCGGGTTACCAGTAGTAAGCTGTAAAAAGCAATTATAGAAAGAGAACCTTTTGTGTAATTAAGACAAGTAGGCATGATGGCTGTGTACAGGCCTATGTTGATATGAATACTGACTGCGAATTCTAGTACGTACACAGAGTACCGTATTCATCTCTGTATCATCTAATGAGAAAATGTACTATATTAATCGTCATATGCACGAACACGCTGCTGATGATATGATGTGACAATTATATTGACGAATGATCAGTTTCAGTTATATTCAAATATATAGCCTTTACAAATTATTTATTTATGAATTTTGTACCCTCAAATGTCAACAACCTTTCAAGTAACCGGGCACATAGCGGAGAATTTTGAATGTTCAGTGTGTGGGTTTTAAAGCTATTATAATACTTTTTATGTCATTTTGCCTGAATATTATTTTCATATTGAATGTTAGGGGCCGCACAGCTGTACCTCCTTTTAGATCTCATATTTTATATCTGCAAAATAAAATTGAAAATTATATTGTATAAAATATTATTTACCTATGTTTTGTTTTCACATTCCGATATGACGTATCCCAAAGAGTTTTGTCACGGGCCCACGAAGCCCCCCCCCCCCCCCCTGCGTGGTCCAAAACGGACCTACTGCAGAGACCAATGTAGTAATACGTCTGGAGATATGCATCTTTTACGTTTTCCACCGTGACAGTTCCCACTGCCCAAATTACGTGCTGACCGGTTGCCATTTGAATGCAGAGGGTAGTCGATATATTGATAGCCAATTTGGTCAATAGTCTACACGTAGTGCATATCAATTATAATCATAACTAGGAATACCAAAGTCCCGATAGAAATGGGCAACGTGTCTATGTATGTATATATACTGCGCGCCTAACAAAAACGTTTCAATATTATTACTGTAGCAACGTGTTCGAACAGCGCTATCGCACGAATATGGTAATACGGTAAAACAATTGATTAAACGAAAAAGGTAAAAAGGTAAAAAAATATATATATATAAAAAAAAGGAAGACCTCTATGTTTCAAGATGACTCATATACCATGTATATAACATTCTGGTTATTATTGGGCAATAATTGCCCCAGCGTTGATCACTTGATCACAAATACTTGATCGCGATACTTCCCATGGAATGACAACGGTATACCGTACTCCACTCCCATATATGCGGTTACATTTATTTCGCAACGCACAAATTAGTAATTAAGATGCATGGACCAATAGTGACAGTGACTTCTTTTTTTACAAAATGGAGGTAGGTGTGTAGGCCTTAAAGTGACTTTCATTATAATTATTCCACTAATTATTATTATTATTATTTATTTAAAATTAGTTTAATATTTATCACATCCATCTTTATCAGTATGACAGCTGTTATCATTGTGTGTGTATGTGCTCCGAGTATAAATGTAGGACTGTGTCACCCCGTTTGTGTGTAGTGTGACAGCTGTTATCATTGTGTGTGTATGTGCTCCGAGTATAAATGTAGGACTGTGTCACCCCGTTTGTGTATAGTGTGACAGCTGTTATCATTGTGTGTGTATGTGCTCCGAGTATAAATGTATAGGACTGTGTCACCCCGTTTGTGTGTAGTGTGACAGCTGTTATCATTGTGTGTGTATGTGCTCCGAGTATAAATGTATAGGACTGTGTCACCCCGTTTGTGTTTAGTGTGACAGCTGTTATCATTGTGTGTGTATGTGCTCCGAGTATAAATGTAGGACTGTGTCACCCCGTTTGTGTCTAGTGTGAGAAAATGACTAAGTATTTGACACGGATATGGTTCCCTGGGTGGATAAACTTGTCATGAAACCTGTGATATTTCAATTAGTTTAACGAGCTATAGGTTAGCACGTCTTCAATCGTAACACATCAATATATCAGCTGCGACCCATATAGTACGGGAATTCCTGCTTCAAATTAAGCACACCAGAGGGAAGCACGTAGATATCGACTATATATTTGAACTAGTGGTTGGAGCATACAATTAGCAGACGGGAGGTTGGTATAGGCATAAAATGATGAACCGGGGGGTGGGGGGTCACAGCAAAACCTACCAAAAGTAACATTTCAATGAGAAATTGAAACACGTCCATTGAGGGTTTCTATATGTTATATCAACTTTAAATGCAGGTATAAAAACAATAACAAGAAAAATGTTACCCTTACATAACTATACCCTTATAAACCCTTAGATATCTATATCCTATATAACTGATGAATCTGTGTTTTTTTGCGTGACACAAGAAACTCACGTGACTCTGGTACACACTCCCAGCCTTTAACTGATCGGTGCCCAGCATAAAGGTGAGGAGTAGGCCTAGGGTGTTTAGTTAAGTAATGTCGTTGGGGGCGGAGGCAATTGTGTCGGCTGAAATATTGTTTGGGGACTTCCCAGCGCTGAGACAGCATCGAACTTAGACGGCATCTGTGAGATCGGACCAATGTTTTGTGATTCAAGTTTACAGTGATACGCGTTCTTCTCGGTGATTTGTTATCAGTGAATCATGCGGTGCGGAACTATGTTTCCATTTCTGGATAACGGTGAAAACGTAAAAACGCCACCTTTTCGGGGGAAGAATTTTCCAGACATGTTAGACAGAAATGCAAAGATAGTTGCTTACACGTTTAAAAAATGCGACGAGATATTTCAGACTTGTCACTGCCTCATTCTCTGCAGTGGGTCCGCATGGGTGCACATCGAGCGCGACAGTGCGTTGCTACACGACTTTCTCTAGCACCTATAGCGGGGCATGGGATAACTCTCCTTGGGTTACATCACATCGGCATGTGAAGACAACTTTTTTTACATAGGCCTACGTGAACATGAATGGAGATATTGAATAATATGAATTACGTTGTTGTGATTGGTCGATGTCCAAAAACTATGCATTAACAGGCGAATGGCAAAGTGTGTTCGATGTACATGCAATACCGTCACTAAGACGTAATATTATTGGACAATTTACGAAGAGACGATCATAAATGGAACCCAGGCCTGCCGAAGATGTAAACTAATAACACATGTGCCGATGCAAAAACTAATTCTGGGCTACTTGTTTCTGAAATTCACTGCATAAAACAAAAGTTTATATAAATCCTAAAATTATGAAAGAAATAAGAAAGACCCTTGATGTGTGATGTCATCATAGACTTCAAATATCTTAGGTTTGTTAACTTGGAGGCAAGATGGGTCATATCATTTATTTTATTTCAAGTCACTTTATTTCTTGAATGCAGGGTTGGAGATAATTTTTGTTTTAATACTTCCATGTTACTTTGTTTCTATTACTTGGAAGCAGATTGAGTCATTGTAGACTTACTTGTTTTCTTTTGATGTAATATGGAAGCTATATGAAAGTCCTTCATGAAAGTCCTTTACTAGTCTGTGCTTTATAAAACACCTCTCATATGGAAGATTTTTCCACCCCAAGTTTGAACCTCAGTCAAGCAAAAGATTTGCACATGCTCATAGCATTTGCCAAGTGTTGAGAACTCATAGGTTAGCAAATTCAGTTAACTTGTAACCAACACGTAGTTAAGATGTAACCAATTTGTAACTCTGGAAGTTCATAGAAACTTCTAGTATCTCAGAAGGTGAATTTTCCATCCTAAGTCAGCCTCGTGTCATCCTGGCAACGTGTACTGCCCCATTAGCAGTGCTTATTAAAAGGTTCCAGGAGGGAGACCATCACTGGAGCTGCATCCATGCTACATGGACGAAATGAAACTATAAATCTATGCCAATTCACACCAAGCTAAACACTGTAGTCGTTGCATACTCAAACTTGTAGTCGACTTTTGTCAACTACTCGTACACAACTCATAGTGGACTGGGGCAACTCATAGCAAATGTGGGATGGAAATTCTTAGTGTGAGAGCTGTTTAACACAAGGGTATTTTGAGATCATCTTTCCTCCCCCCCCCCCCAGAGTGTGAGACCATTCTTAACCCCCTCCCTTCCAGGGGCCTTCCATCACCATATTATTAGTACCATTCCTCAGTGTGTGTGTATTTTGCCAACACTATTTCACTGTTCATATGACTGTGCCGTAATATTGTCAATATTTATGTCTAGATATATCCTAGTTTAATTACTGTCACATTCATCCAATTCCATGACCAGTATGCCATATATTATTTTAATAACATTGAATACCATTCTAAATATGTGTATTTTATTTCAAGTGTTTGTTACTGTAATTTGTTGCAAGGTATTTATATATATAATGGAAGTACAAGGAATAAGTGAATTTGTTTTTTTATCAAACATGTCTTGATATGCAAACCCATTGTTTGTTGTATGTAAAATCTTTTATGCCAAAGTAATGAAATAAAAAAAAACTTTCTATCACTGCCATTCTTGGTTCTATGCATTCAATCTATTCAATGGCTGGTCCTAATTGGTACTTTGTCCTATAACAGTGGTTTCCAACTTTTTCATCTCATTTCCCCTTTGCCTCTGGCTAAACCAGCCCCCCCCCCCCCCCATGAGCATAAAATATTTACTTTGATACCCAGAAATTGGAAATGTCCCAGTGACTCTTGCTGGTAAACTGTGATTCGGTCTGCACTAAAATGCAAAGGGTCTCTGTGTCATATAACTGATACCATCAACAGAAAATTCCCATGGAGGGTGTATGCAAAAAAGAGGATGTTACAACCCGCAGCTGTTACAACCCCCTCTCCCCTAATTGAATTCGTAAACTAGAAAAAAGCCACATCTTAAAAAAATCCTGGGCAAAACCCAGCTTTTTCAACCTGGATGGATACAATGTTTCTTTCCCCCCTGAAACCCTGAAATTTCCCCAAAAAATTTCCCAGAGATTAAAAATCATACTTTTCATTTTTGGTTCCTTGCTTTACAAAAGGAACCTATGCAGTCAAGTTGGCATGTGTAAATGTGTGTCTGTGACACTTTGTGAGGACAAGTTGTGAATGGAGTAGGGGAATGTTTTTAAACTAAAGTCAATGGTAAAAAAAAAATTAAAAATGCAATAACTTTTATGATTTAAATGTCTGTTTGGGTGACCTTTTATATATTTTCATCCAATCAAAAATACATCTGTCGTTGACCCAAAACAATTTGTCACCCAAAATATTTTTTGTGCCCCCCCCCCAAAAAAAAAAAAAAACTGGAAATACTTCAATTGATCTATACATTTGCCATAGGCAATTCTAATCTAGGCATACCACCACCCAGTCCCCTACCCAGACAATCACCCGGGCCTCATTAACATACCGCCCCAGATAAACCCAGACCCAAGCTCCACACTTATACCCACGCTATACCCCAAAACCCATATAGTCCTACCGCATCATGTCTCCTAAACCCCCACCCTCAGATCAATTCAAGCAATACTGCCCCTAGACATACCCATACCCAAACAAAACGTACCCCCCCCCCCAAATAATACCCGAAGCATAACACCACATATTCCCCTAGATCTCCATCACATGTAATGCCAAACCCCCACTCCAGTCAATACCCAGAGAAAGGGTTCCTGACATGTCTAACACGGGTTCTAATATGCCAGCACTCGATCTATAAACCGTTTCTCTCCTCAGCCCTGTCCTGTTGGCATTTTCCAATTTCTTTGCCAGTTCAACAACAGTTCAACAACTACCATTTGTTGATATCACTATTTCACGCGGTTCCGTCGAATTGCCTTTCCCAAAACCCGCGAAAGGCATACATCTTGGACCCTCTGACGAGTCCCAGGAATGACCTCACTGAATTCCTAACCCACTACAAAATGAATTGGGATTAAATTTGTAATTACTATTCAATCAATAACAAGGCACTGAGGTCGTATAAGGAACATTTATGTTTCCCTGGAAAGGATGTTTGTTTGGAAATTTTCGTTGTTGTGATTTGCCGAACTTATATATGTATTTATTGTGACTGTTGTATAAGAAATGCATGAAAATAATGGCGTGGATTTAATGGTAATACGAATCCACGTAGACACACCGAGTAAACACCGAGTCCAGTGCACACAGATTCCATGACACACCGTGTCCAGGAGCACATGAGTTATTCCATAACACCCCCGTGTCCAGGAGCACCTGAGCCCAGTGCAATCCGTGTCTAGAACTCATCCTCATAACACGTCAATTGACATCACGTTTCCATGTCAGGGAAACACCAGTCAAAACAGTGTAAGTACATGACACGAGTACATGAGTCCATGACACCCCGTGCCTATGTCACCCCGTGTCCATGACACACCATGTCCGTGACACCCATGTCCATGACATCCCGTTTCCACGACATCCCGTATCCAGGACGACCCATGACATATACAAACTGTGTTCATGACGCCCATGTTCAGGACACCCCGTGTCCATGACACCCCCATTTTCAGGAAGCCCCCGTATCCAGGCCACGGTAGCCCGAGTAAAAAAAAAACACGACATCATGCACCCAGATATAGACTTCATGGTCTGGGATAATAATGTGTTTTTATTTTCTGCAGGTCTAGATTTCAGGATCCGGTCTGTTCATCTTAAGGATAAACGCGTCAAATTACAACTATGGGACACCTCAGGACAAGAAAGATTCCGCTCTATGACGCAATCATACTACAGGGGAGCATCAGGGGTCATGCTCGTTTATGACGTCACAGATGAAAATGCACTGACGTCATTAACGGTGTGGATATCAGACATAAAAACTGTAAGTCTGAGAGGTGTTTTTTTGTTAAGGGGGGCGTCCAAAAATACACCGTAGCATTGGACCGAATGTTTCCACACATAGTATTGATATGTTTGGTGACAGTTGGCACGTGTTCTGGTGATTACTGATTTATTCAATATGGTGAATATTCATGATTGTCGCATCTCAGACATTATGTCAATATTTTGAATTTTCTTTATTCTGGTACCATGGTTACAGTACGCACCAGAAGACGTGGATATCGTTCTCTTAGCCAATAAGATCGACCTAACTGAGGAGCGTGTGGTCAGTACGGATGCCGGAGTTGAGGTAATGTGCTAATATCCCAATTTAAAAATTATGCCGGTGTTCACATCTGATACAACATGCGAGAGGCAGGCGCGTAGCGAGATATTTGTTTTTTTTTTTTGGGGGGGGGGGGTTCTGGGGGGGGGGTTTAGGTGGAAGTATAAATTATCGTACCTGAAGGAGAAGTTGTATATGCTGAAGTTGTCGTAGGGTCGCTTCTTTCCACACATATACTTTTTATCTTATCGTCTGAGCATTTGGCTGTCTCGATTTCACCCGAATCCTGTATAACGCAATCATCTCCTGAACTTGGCTCATCACTTTTCCAAGCTGTTGAAGTACAGAGTGTTAAGGTTGGTGGAAACAACATGATATACATTAAGTAACCTTATTTAAATATTTGAGTGTTCCCATTTCATTCAAGTGACGTAATTTTTATCTCAGATATTTTCGAACTGTTGAAAAATAAGAATACACAATAATTGACATCAAAGGTAGAAACGCCGGTAGCAAAGCTTACCAAGAGTAACATTTCAATGATTTGCAAAATTTTAAACACTGCCAATGAAGATTTCCAGGTTTTATCAACTTTAAATGCAGTTATAAATGTGCATAATTGAGAAATCTGTGGGTTTTGTGTAACACCCGAATAGAACGGGAACACCCGAATAGAATATTTAATTGTAAAGTAAATTTCATATCTGAATGATCAGCTCATTTGCTGTTAGCTGGTGTGGAGTTTAAACCAATCACACGTGTCCTTAGGAGGGTGGTAATCAGGGGCGTACATAAAACATTTCACAGGGGGTGTCGATCGATTTTGAGACCGACTCGCTTTTCTGAGACCGACTGTCACTGCCGTATGGTTCGAAACGTGGGCGGCCGCAAGTGGGAGCGCGCGTTCATCGTCTTATATATGCAACTATACTTTGTACAAGTACCATTACACATGACCATTAGTAGCCTAGCCCATAATGATTACAGCTTACCCGGTTACCCCCAACCCCTAACAAATATCTGGTCTAATGCACTAATAAACAGAAAGTAACATGATACCTCAGGTACATAAATATGCGAAAAACTGCTTGAACTAACCCTCTAATTATAATAATGACAGTCCCGCGTCCGCCAAATCGAAGTACCAGTATCATGATAACAATAGCCTGGAATGAATCAATCATAACATACTATTTCTATTACTGCTGTTAGAAGAAGAGGCTTGTGAATATGTGTGATGCTATCCATGCACGATAGAGGATTAGATTCTGATAAAGCGACCACACTTTGGCAATTGCGCCCAACGATTTACAATTTTTACTTAAATCAATACGATTTCAACCAACGAAATGGTATTTTTTTTCCCCGACGCGCAACAGGCAGCCGACAAAGCGACACGACCTATAAACTAAATAACATAATTGAGAACAGTTGCGTAGCCACGGGGGAGGGGGGGGGTGAGGGTTCAAACCCCCCATGACCCAAGTGACAAAGACAAATTGAACACAAAAATTGATTTTATTCGTTTTTTTACAAATATTTGTGAATGTTCAGTGGAAATTTGACTGTTTTTCCACAAAGATTGCACCATTTTGCGTCTACGCGCCTGATTGAGAATATCCCCCCCCCCATCAATCACTCATCCTGTTGAAATAAAGAGCAAGAGCAGAAATGCTTCGTGCCGGTGGTCCACTCCGCTTCTCCACCCCTTCAATAGCAATATATATATATATATATATATTTGGAAGTTGCTTAAAATGACTAAAAAATCCATGGGCCTAACAATTACCACGTTGAACACAAAAATATGTCAATAGCTCAATCAGAAGTTTAAACGGTCCAGTGGATGTAAAGTTACCAGCGTTTTCCAACACGCTTTCGATTTGTTATTTGTAAACTCAATTAGGGAGTTAACTGTGAAGCTAGTTGTAATTGATGACTATAACATAAGAGGGGCTCCCCGCGGCTCACCGCTAGTTCGAGGACATCTGTTTTGTGTTTTCAATTCACAGACTTCACAGCTGCGACCATTGCTGTGAAAAGCTGATATCGGATTTTGCAAAATTGGTTGTAAGACAAATGGTAAGTTAACTATTTTAAGTTCTTCTTTAACATACCTTTTTTTTATTTTCATATCATTGTGTTTATATCTTTATTAAGCATTGTTTTCTTGGCTTGTTTATTAAATGGAAACTTACGCCAATATCCTGTGTTTTGTGAACATCCACGGCAGTAGTAGGTGAAGGGACCACACCGCCATACTGAGCTGTCTCGGTAGCAGTCCAGCCATATATATGATGAATCGATATGAGGCTGCATGAAGTTAATCAACATCTTATGTTGTACTGAGGTGGCAGTTAGGGTAATCATATCAGCGTTCATCGACGAACAAGTATTCTGGCAATTCTGGAATTCACATTCTTGGTCTCGGTAGAAGTAACATCGATTTTCAAAAACAAGACAAGAATCTACAGCTGAAATTATAAATGATATCAGGAAATATACAATGTTGCAAATAAAAAAGTTTTAAGCGCTTCATGCGCATGTATCTATTTGGTGGAATCGCTAGTAATATTAGAGCAAATAAGGTCCATATTTCTCACCATTCAAGAGTTTTTGGAAATGTCCTTGCATGTAAAAATGAAGGATTATACAATGTTACAATGGTGAAAAGGTTTCAATGTCTGCCCCTCTCGTCGGGAAAAATCTGCCGCCTCTTGCTGTAGCCGACTTGTTATACTTCTTATCAGGTATGATGTATTGATCTCTCCTAATTAAACATGAAATTATCGAACAGACTATCTGAAAAATGAAAATTCCTGAACAAACAATTAACTTCAAAAGATGAAAAATATAGCACCAGATTGCATGTAAGGACACTTAATTATTCAAAACATTTTCATTCCTCCCCTTAAACCCCTCCCCCAAGATCAATAACTATTTCTGTATCTTCACACCCCCTATTAAATTACCTTCGCAAGTAAATTTTTTTTTAATGTGTTGTAATGCACATAGTATACGACATACTTACAATAATGTAGGTAACAGAATACCATAAGGAAGGCTCCTCTTACCCTCGTCATGAAGATCATCTTGAGCGTCTGCTGAGAAGACTCCTTCTGTGTAAGAATATGTTATGCTTATTATGCATAATTATGAATATATTATGCATTGATATGAATATATTGTGCAATATTATGAATATATTATGTGAAATACATTAATTAAAATTTAAATCTACGGCATCGAAAACACAATGTTCTGGAAAATTAGCTCCTTTGTCGAGCGCACATGGTAAATGGTATTTGAGAAAGAAAACGTTAATTATAAATTTACCCAGATATATGAACTAAAAGAACTAATCTATAATTGTATATGACTGAATATAAAATCACAACTAACTATTTTCCGTACATATTAAATTATATTGCAGATAATATTATGTTAAAAAAGGTGTAAGTGGATGTAGGTTCGTCAGTTTAGTTGGTTTGGTGATTTGTTTAATTGATTTGATAAGATTAAGAAATAATGATTGCAGCAGCCAGAATTTGCCATTAGTAACCATCCTTATATA
>JAODFY010092303.1:0-11765 GCA_027580055.1 Paracaudina chilensis | reverse complement strand
AGTCCTGCCTGGCGGCCCGCCATGAGAACTGAAAATGGCAATGTGGCCCTCGGCTGTAAAAAGGTTGGTCACCCCTGATCTAAGCGGGACGCCACCATTGGTTGGCGCTTAGCGAACCAAATAAATTTTTACCAAAATTGAGAGAAATCGCCTCCCAGATTGCACGAAATGACACTTTCTAGGCCGCATCTAAAAACATTGATATCTCATGCGTGATTTATATGGTAAAATTAACGCACATTACAAAATGTGGTTAAATTAGAAACATTTTAGAAACAGCGATTTACTGACTGGTATGGTTCACTGTCGTGTGTATATGTTGTTGAATTGTGCAGCGAAAAGACGATAAAAGGAATTGCATGCAAGGGGCTACTTGTGTTATAAAGTAGCCCCTGGTGATCCAGGGGTTGTTTTCTTTTTTTCCCCATGTTTCCTGCCCTAAATACAAGTGATTTATGTACCATTGCAAAATAAGCAATTGAAACGTCAAAGCTTGTATGGGACACTTTCTAAGCAGAGCGCCATCCCAGGGACCGCGGGGACGGGGGGGGGGAGGGGGGGGAGGAGGTCTGGGGGCTTTATGCCCCCCCAAAATGGGTCAAAACATAAAATTGTTTGCGAATATTTGTCCCAATTATCATGTAGGCAATTTTTTCGCGCAGGTATATATGCTGGTATATACTTACACTATTAAACATATTCTTCCGCGGCCCACGTGCTGGTATAATTCAAAAAATTAAAAAACCTAAAGAATAACTTTAAAACCAAAACTTCGGGCTTTTGCATATGTGTGCCCATGGCCGTCGGAGGCCGTGTGGGTGGGGTGGCCTGGGGCGGCCGCCCTCCTGTTGGTCAGAAACCTGCCTTAATCTGGCAAAAAAGTTGTCACAGTCGGGCAGAAAATTTGGCAGTCGCAGCTTAGCCACTGCAACTGCCCATTTCTTTTTTCCTACTGATATCGCTGAAATCCTGCATGTTTACCACTTTAAAATACGCTACATGAAAACATACACAAAATATGTTTGCTGGTTAAAGCATAACATACCAAAATGTTTTATTATATTTTGTTAATAGATTATTAACACAGACGTATGTACAATACAGCACCAGTTACTTAGTGTATATATTTATTTGAACTCTCATCTGTGAAATATGGTTGTTTCACGATAATAAACGCTTTTCGAACTATTTTGGACCCCCAGAAAATAAGGTCTTCCAGAAGTTGGGGAGGTCCACATAAAACTTGGAGAGGTCCACATAAAAGTTGGAGAGGTCTTGACAAGAATGTTTTAAATTTCAGTTTAAAAATGAAAACTTTAACAGTCGGGGCAAAAACAGGGTCGGTCGGGTGACAAACACGTTACGAGTTAGGACTGGGATCTCTGGCGTACGTGGTGCCGTACGTGCGCCTTGAAGATCAATACAAGTAGCGGTCAGAATTAGAAATTAATCTTAATAGCCTAATATCGCGATTACGTTTTGTCCGGAAATGTATATTGTGATTTGGTAACTCTTTTTGGTGTGAACCAATGGGCTGATCGAGAAACAGCACAAGTACAAAAAGTACATGATTGATTGTACGTACTTGCGTTCATTCGTCGTTACAAAACAGCACGTCCAGGAGCACATCATCCTTGGAGGAATTTTTCTTCAACCAACCAGGTAGGAAAGAAAGCCTAGGCCTATATAGTTTTCAAGTGCTAATAGTAAGAAACCACCATCATTTGTCAGTAGCTATAATTCTTCCAAATAGGCAATATTATTGAAACACAACAGCTACTACTTATAGGAAGGGCAATTTGGCATACGGTTGTCCTTGTTACGTTAGGCTATACGGCTAGGCCTCCTGAAGACAGAAGTTAGCTAGACGATCGACAATTGCCGAAATGAAACGTTACAACAAATGATCAGGAATTTTATTACAATGACCCAGTGTTTAATTATGGAAACAGATATAGCCTATGCCAAATCAGAAAGCATTCATGTATGGCCGATCCTAGAATTATGGCTCTGTCGGTCGGCGAAATGTCACATTCGGTTTGTTGTTGTGGCCTACTGGATTGAAAAGAACATGTAGAGATAGACAATCGTTGAAGTTATAAAAGTTGTTTTAATCACTTGTAAATTAAATTGGTATAATAATATGGGCCTCGTATGTGAATATTCATATGGTATGTGAATATTCAATGTCGCTCGTGAGCTCTACAAAACAAAACTAGTGGCAGCTTGAGTTGCGCGACGGCACTCAGTCTCTGAGCCTTACCTATGCGTCCATGAAAAAGCGCACAAAAATGTTAACGACATGAGATTATTCCGGTATTTTTTACTGGAGGTGTGTCACCCCCTTTGTAAGCTCCTGTTAATCTCTTTTGAAAAATATTCGTTTTTTTAAGGGGCATAAATGCAAATACCTGCTGCAAAATATTCTGAATTAAATGTTGGAGAATTTTCAAGTGGTTCTTCATTATTCCCTATTGGCTATGGCAAATTTGAGCATATTACAGTACATATGTCCTTATGGGAGCCTAAGGGCCTATCCAAAATATGAGTATTAGGTTACACTTTATATCTAAATGCTTATAGAAATTTACGTTTCCTAATTACACGCACATTTTCCTGAAATTTGGGCATAAAATAAAATTGACTCAATATTAAAACTACTCCTGGCCAGGCCGTGTCATACCAAAGACTCTAAAAATGGTACCAGTTGCCGTCTCGCTTAGCGCTCAGCATAAGAGATTGGACCAGGGAAATATAAACGGGCCGTGGGACTCATGAGGATCCCACCTGCCTCTTCAAGACCCAATTGGGTTCCTAGGCAGTATCAATCAAAAATGATTGAGAGGTGAATACATATAAGCTCTTTAGAGAGAGCCATTTTGGACAATCTATGGGTGTAATTATTCATGTTTTCGCTCACCTGAGCCCCAACCATGATGGGGCTCAGGTGTGCCTCCATGGCCCGCGAAATTCTCCATTACAATAATGGGCATATGTATGCCCCTTAACCTTAGAACATCCTTCCCTATGAGGGCAATCGTAATTTCGGGCAACAATCAGATATTCGGGCCAAAGTTTTGACCCCCAAATTGTAATGGTCCAGTACGCCTATATGCATTTAAGTCGTATGGCCATGGCCGGTGTGCATCGGTTTATAGCGGTAGTTGTGAAATGAATGAGAAAGTTCCCCTATGATGTTGTGTCCCCCCCCCCCACACTTTTTGGAAGCTTCGTACCCTGTTTGCTTTCCGCACTCCAAAATAGTGTCAATCCTATATTTTTCTGTTCCTTTAAAATTTTTAAAATATTTTTGGGGTCAATGTTTAAGGTCTGGGAAAATTGTGGGGGCAAGTGCCCCCTCGCTCCCCAAAGTTAACACCATCGATTCGTCTAACACCAACAAAGGTTACTGCCAATTAGACGGCCCAGTGCCTTCACAAGTACGGCACTACCTCTGATTCCTTAATGTCAGTGCATAGTAGAGCTGTATCAGATAATTAAGATTTTATCTTAAATAGCCCCGGCGCGGGTCTTTTTTTAGCAACAATTGGGGAGGGGGAGGTGGGGGCTAAAAGTTGATGTCTGATCTTACAAGTCACGATGACAACCCTGGAGGGCATGTGAGTTAGCTACCACGTTGATATTACCCACGGTTTTCTTGCTCTGCATGGGTTCGCCCCTTATTATTTTAAATACTGTTATGCAACTTTCTGCAACTTAAAAAAAAAACGGGAATTACAAAACTGGTTTATTTGTTATGACGATCTAGCCCGCACAGTTGGTCCACACCATTTGATACTGGGTAAGGTATCGCATATACGTTTTAAATTAATTATTAGCCTCCAATTAAAATCGTGGGAGAATCTCACCTTTAATTGATTCGACTTAAAGAATTAGTCCTTCATTTGTTAAAATATTCCTTTATGATTCCTTTGGTTCTGATGCCTGCCTATGCAGTCAAGCTGGGGTGTGTGTGTGTATATGTGTATGTGAGTGACGCTTGAGCTTGTAAACACGATATCTCAAGAAAGACAAGTTGGATTGATGTCATACTTGCAATATATGTTGACCCTAATGAGTACATGATCTTCATTGTTTTGGCGATTATGTCATAAATATTAATGAGAGGGCGGGGCCTAACGTTAAAATCTTAAAATGTCAATAACTTTGCAAACACATATCGGAATAGCTTCATACTTGGTATTTTGATGTCAGATGATGGTAGGCACATGCTTATGCAGTCCAAAATTTCAATCTTATTAATATTCATGAATGGACGGGGCTAAAATCTCAGTGTTTTTTACATGTTTTGCAAATATTCCTGTGACGTCATTGGCAGTGAGAAATCGTGACAACACAACGTACAGCGATACTGATATACATTTCTGCAATTAACAAGCCTAACTGGCATGTATGTCGCGAAGCTGCAGATGAATTGTGTTGTGAGGTAATAAAAAAAAAAACTTCGGCCATAAAATGAATCCTCGGCCAATCCAGGTATTGTTTTTTCTGCTTTCAAACGGCAAAAAAAAGAGGCAAACTATAGACTGTTTTTGTGAAACAAACTGAGTGGTGCCTATAGGCTGTTTCAACCAAAAGTTATATTGTGAAAGCTATGGCGGACATTTCTTCTCACAGTTTGAGGGAGGGAGTAGTGATTTTGAATATTTTGTGAATTATCTTTAATGTAATAGAGGGATGCTTGTGGGTGAGTTTCCGCTTTGAGGTTGTGTTTCAAGCTACTTGGGGTCCACGGTGTATGAAGCTTCGAAAAAGTGGGGGCACAACTTCGGAAGGGCATTTCACTATTAAATAAAAAAAAAGTGCGCGAAAATTATAAATGCATTGGCGCGGTCCCTTTTCCCTTTATAATTCTGAACCCATACATGCCCTTCTAGCAAAAAGTTTTTGTGATGCATAGTTTTGAATTAATTTTGTGAACATTTTGCCTCCTGTCAGGCATATTTCACTAATTGCCCCAAGCGAATTATTTCTGGCCACCCGCGTGAAAACTTCTACATCTATATCTGACCTACGAAAAACTATGGCTTAGACATATGTTTGGCCAGGGAAGAGGATAAATTTTATATAACGTAATCGGGGGGTCAAACAGTGGAAAAAACCTTGCACGCAGGTTAGCTCAATAGGAAACACTCAACGGGTTCATCTCATAGTTAGGCTGGTAGGTAGGCAATATTACATGGTCGTTTGAGATCATTTGAGATGTAACCAAAAAATCAGGTTACTTGACGTTTAGGGAATGTATGTTATTACCAAAACCAATACCAGTGACATGTGACATAATAATAAATATTACCTCATCAAAGCTATGAATATACCACACACATTTTTAATCCGCCAGGAATCTTAAAAATGAGTTATGTGATTATTCCAGTATGCATTTTGTGAATGCATTCCAATGGTCGTATTATAGCACAAGGCTGATACTGTGGTAACTGATGTAAACCATGTTAAATATGTTGATTTAAACATTTCTATGTACATATTTTTATGTTGCAGAACCTACAATGTCATTCCAGGTGCCACTCCCATTCGTAAAGAACAATCCTGCCGCTTTCCAGGAACCCAGGTCTGCAGACGATATTGGCCTACCAAAATTTACAATGAAACAATTTAGTAAAGGTTCGTATGGCAGAGTGTTTAAGGTTAATCAAGAGGCGAAGGGACTTCAGATCTAAAATCGTTTATAAAGGAAGCAAAGTTGTTAAAATCATTAATTGGATACGATAATATTATCCAAATCTGTGGTTTCTCTTCAGCAGAAAATGCTATGTTACTGGACTATGCATGTCTTGATTTCAACAAAGCTGGCGTATGCCACGAACCTGTACACAATCTCAAAATGTTCCTGACATCTGTGGAAAAGTTGAACAACTTCGTTGGTTTTCATCATATTCAGTACCACGTGACCAAGGATATTTTGACTGGTCTTACATTCCTGCACAAGAATGGTATTGCTCACAGAGATCTTAAGCCCGATAATGTACTTGTTAGTAACAGACATTACGAGAATTGCTCTGAGGAAGAGGTCCAATACTGGTGGACAACAAGGCCTGTAACTGCTCTGTTAACAGATTTTGGTGAGTCTCGATCGTCTTTGTTACAAACAAGAAGTGTTATGCAAACCAGTACAACAAACCTGCAGCGAGGTTCACCAGTATATATGGCGCCAGAAGCTGTATTAGAAAATAAAAATAGAGCCACATTGCTTGATCTTCAAAGAATGGACATATTATATGGTCAACCCGCATGTCAAATAAACGAAAGAGAGGCGGTACGTCCTATCGATGTTTTCAAGCAGTGTATTAAAAACGCACAAGTCCCAAGGCAGTCAGAAAGGTACAGGCACTTTTGTGAGGACAGCTGGAAGCCAGTGAAAGATACATATACAGACCAACAGCTAAGCAGCTTCTGCAACAGTTTCTTAATGCCAATGTCAACATTCAGCCTCTTCTTGTCAGCCAGTCTAGTGTTACAGAAGCCGTTGACGTCGAATACTTACACGGGTCCATAACAAAATGTACCAATACATCAGACATTAAATGCTTGCTCATTTCTGTCGCTTTTGATAGCCGAAAGGGTAATCTCTGCAACAGATGAGTCTTTAAATCTTGCCGATGCCGTACAAGACATTACTCAGGATTACTCAGGATAAACGAGAAAAGGTCCCACAGCACGCTTTACAGCATAGACGAAGCCTATAAGATCTTGTTATCCTGTGGGGCAATCAAATCAAATTAGCACAAATCAAATCACTGTATCAGATGCACAGCAAGAATTGTGCAGGAAACTATTTATGCTGCTAGAGATTCACGGCGATAAACCGTTTGGTGCATTGTACACCTGTCCACCATACAATATGCAAACCATACAAAGGTAACGTTTCAATAATAGACACTCATCCTATCAGTAAACACTATGGGGGAAATAACACTGCTGGAGTGATAACATCAGTAAATCTGGAAGTAACATTAATGTCATTATGTAGTTGGTTATTCAACAGGTTGGGTTGTGATGGAATGTTGACTCACGAACTTTCATTAATAAAGTCATCCCAAACAATCTTGTCAGAATCCATATGTGCACAGGATGATAAAACGGAAATCATAGTTAGTTCTCGTGACCTTCAAACATCACATCGTATGGATGAGGAAGAAGCATTATCAAGGACCCCAACCAAAAGAAGACTCACGGGTGTCTCTTCTCATGATCAACAAATCCTCGTGTGTATATCGGAAGAGGAAAGCTCACAAGGAATTTCACATAAACGAAGAAGAGTCATGGATTCAAATGAACAGGAAACATCATCAAAGGCTGAATTCATGGTAGCTTCGTCCTGTATTCTTCAAAAGTCAGTCATGTACAACTGAAGATAAAACATCCCCAAGCACCGCAGAAAAAAGGTGTTTGCACAACGAGGAAACATCTCGTAGGTTTTCAAGCCAAAGAAAATTTATAATGGCCGCTTCACGTTACCTACAAAAATCAGGAAGTACTTCCGAAGATGAAGTTTCACCAAGCACCTCACTGAAACGTTCATCTTCCACTGACCTCCTGAAGAGCAAAACTCAACAAGTAGCACAAAAACAAATGAGAATACTTCTTCAAGCGATCTTCAACAATCGCCCTTTTCTTGTGTAGGGGAAACAATAAAGACCCCAGTCAAAAGGATAACCGATGTGGATGATTCACCAGCGACACCAAGTAAATTACGATCTACAAATGCCTCTTCTACAGACCGTGAGATATTGTCCAGTATCAATGTAGAAACACAACAGAGTTATTGGCAAGATAACAAGGCAATACCGATATTCGAGATGCATAATAAAGTACCTTATTCAATGAATAATTTATTCAGCCTTATATTTGATCTAGAGCAGCACACAGATCAGTTGTGTTCGCAAAGGCCATTATGTGTGCGTCAAGATGCGGTGTTTTTGATTAATGCAAGGCAGGTACACAAAATGGATATAAGGGCAGATGGGAATGGTACTTACAGCAAAGAATTGCGGCATTACCGCTGGGTGGTTAAATATCATGATGGGATGACCAAGAGAATTCACAATCCTCCGGGTGGAGTTGCAAATTATACACTAGGAGAAAACGAATTCTTCCTGTACTGGAATACGTACATCATACCAGAACATGGATTAAGAAGGCAGATCAACTGGATCATCGACAGCAACGGAAATAGTGTTAACAATATAGTATTTCTTCAATATACCCTTCCTAGTCATGTAACAAAATTACAATTCACCCCTAAAAGTCATGGAAACAGCAAAATCACCAAACCTTTTCCCGGAAGACTTGCCCATAGTACTTTGGAAGAGATAAAAACGTTTGGATGCACAGAGAAACCAAGCACAGTAATGCGTGACTTCCAAGAAAAAGATCCACTGGTGGCAGATCCATGTTCATTACCAACGGCCAAGTCCATATACAACTGCCGGTATGTGAAAAGGTCTCATGATCCACTTCAAGAAGTCATGGATTATAATGAAGAATTGTCCAAAAGCGTTATTATTGGGCAACATGGACACCCGGGAATTACTATCGTTTTCCATACGGACTACATGATTAGAAATGCCCGTTTTTTGGAAAAGGGTGCTGTTCTACAAGTCGATACCACATTTGGTCAGCATAACTTTTACGTTACAGTTGTAGCGATACAGGACAAGTCTATTAAATGCAAAGATGGACGACATCCATGGGTAATGCTTGCAGTTGCATTCCATGAGCAGAAGAGTTTATTCGTACATGAATTGATTGTTCATGACATTGTGAACGCTATAGCAAAACTTATGCATCATCACCGATGCAGAAACTAGTATATGGAAAGCTTGGAAACCCTACGGGAAGCTGCTAAGATGTTGCAATCACCTTCAACAGAACTTCAAGCATTATTTACTACAGGACCTCTCAGTTTATACAGGCAGTATTCCGACAAGATGGGCTGATTGATTGTGAGGATCAGAAGGCATTCGAAGAAGCAGTGCATTCACTGAAATGTGATTTTGACAATTGGGAAGCAACTGCACTTAACAAACCAGTTGGTTATTCCAGTAAGGCAATTAATTGGCTGTTAAAACGTAGTTCTATGATCGGCAAGCGTGTGCTGAAATCAGCTAGACGTAAAGCTGGGTATCCGGTAAAATTGAGGCCTAACACAAATGGGGTAGAGGCTTTTAATCATCGATTGAAGCAAGTCCAAGAAGAACTGCATTCAAGAAGCAGAAGCATGACATTTGTAGAATATCTTGCAAATGTCATTTTAGTGATTGAGAAGGATATGGAAGCACACTTTGCGAGTGCTTTGATAGGTCGTGGAAGTTACAGTTTATCTGCCGAATATGAGTATCTAGCCGTTCCTCTCGATGTTTGGACTGCAGCATCGCAAGAGGATAAGAAGACATTCCTTCATAGAGTCAAACAGCTATCTCTAAAAGATGTTCGAAAGAAAGTAGTGTTGCAAATTTCAAAGACATGTGAAGCGGAATGTATCGTATTAGATGACATACTCCCACATTACATTGTGAAGGCAATGGCTACACTTGTACAAAGAGGCGTGCCGGTTGAAACAGTACAACTGATTATCACTGGTGCTGAAGACTTGCTCAATACAGAAGATATGATCAGCCGTAAACCCACAAAGAACCAGTACATTGTTCACTCTAAATATAGCAGTGTACTAAACACGTGTTCCGTAAATTTGAAACATGTGACATGTGACTGTCGTGGATACAAATCGAAAACGGTATGTAAACATAGTTTGGCGGTTGCATACAAAGTCAACATGCTCCTTAGTCACTTGGAATGGCTAAAAGCACAGCCAGTAATGTCTAACAAGACTGCTATCGTTACAAAACAAACTTCCGGAGTGGGACAGAAAGGCGGTAAACAGAAACAAGACCAAGAAGTTCACATACAGAACGAACACATGACCTTTCCCAATGTGACAGAGATTATGATAATAATGAGCCATTTATTGTGATATTGAAAGAAAATGTAAGGAAGGACAGGTATAAGAGTTGGCATTGTAATATGATTCCAGGACCACCGATTCCAGGACCACCGAACAATATTGTTATTTGGCATCTAGGTGCCTGGGAGTATCCTATTGACAGAAATAATCCATCCCTCAAAAAGGTTTCGTCAGGTTACACCGACTTTTACTATCACATAAAGCGAAGCTGTATTAGAAGAAGATATCCATATTTCCTTCCGAATATGTTGAGAATTGGAGAAGGTCTGGTTCTGAATAAAGTCCAGCGTGATATGCTCTCAATAAGGCTTGGTTTTACGATTAGATAATTTAAAATAACCCGGTTATCTAATTGTACACAGTATGTGGCATATAAATGGTAATGGTTTTACAAGTATATGTAACTGCAAAATATTCTTCTACAAATATTATTTCCAGAACCCTCAATACTAAAACTGAATGAAGCATTTTCTGAGGAATTCTAAACTCAAGCACTTTTGACAATCTGGTTGAAACTAACCTTTCACCAATTGTACACGATACTGCAATCAGGATCAATATAGACCTTTCTTGTTTTACTCTCAAGTTATCACTGTTTAAGATGTGCACTTTCAGCGATACGAAGGCTGTCATGTTTCGGAAAACTATAACATCACAGGGCTACCAGGAATGTACATTCTTGTGTATTTATTTACAATTTTTTCATGTTTGTTTCTCATATATGGGACATCCATTTTATTAACGTTTTTGTAATTTTCATGTGGTATCTTTCACAAACAAATGACTAAATTATTAACATATTGTATCTACCGTTGTAAATATGGATAATAAAATAGACTAACAAAGTGAGGTTTACTCTTAGTAGCACTGTCCTGCCATATTAGAGACTTGCTACAAGTAATTTTTCTCAACAAATTGCAGTATCGTATTGCTGAAAGTGCGCCATTTAAGTATCACAAAAAAGAAAAAGACCAAATTTGGATGCTATTTAATATGTTTTTTTTATTCAGGCTGCAGATGCAGTATGCATTTGATTTTGTTTTGGTTGTTTTATGTTAAGATTTGCCAAGAAATGACAATTAAGGGTCAAAATAATATAGTTAAAAAACATATTTTGAAAGCATATGATTCATATTCATATGAGTGCCCTATTATACCAAAATGTTTCCATGTTACAAAATGTTATGGTTACTTAATGCATCAATCGATGCAGGTAATGTACATTTTTCTGACGTATAATGTCGGTAAATCTGTTTATATACGTACGGTTTCTCTTTATTCTTTTTGATTCAAACTTTTTACATTTCTAACAGTTCTAACAGAGGAAATTCTTCATAACAATTTCTAACAGTAGGTTTTAAGATAGTTGTATGGCAGACGTACAGTACCATGTGTTTTTTATTACCTTTAAAAGACATTATACTAACATCCTTACGAAACCATTCATTCTTTCATATATTATGTCTCTCAATATTGTATACTAAATGTAACATGTACTCGACATTTCTAAGAGTCACGCACACATAATAACAAAGTACGGTACCTTGTTGGAATACTTTTATGTAAACAATTATGACATTTATATAGGTATATTCTTTTGTTCCTAGTCTGCTATTGATAAGATATAACATTGTATTACGTTACGGTTTATGATAGCCACTTAGTCTTTCTCCGTTTAAGTTTTCATTGTTATAGGTTTTTCTGATGTGTACATGTTACTAGTGGCCTAACCAGCGCCGTGTGGATGGGGGGGGGGGATGCA
>JAODFY010092192.1:0-11766 GCA_027580055.1 Paracaudina chilensis | reverse complement strand
CAATGGTGGCGCTCCGCTTAGATAGTATTGACAACAGCACCCGGACAAAAAAGTGACAAGCGGAGAACACTGTATATCTCTATATATATATCTCTATCTATATCTCTATCTACTATATCTCTATCTATATCTCTATCTATCTATATCTCTATCTATCTATCTATTTATCTATATCTCTATCTATCTATATATATATATAAAATAGTGACGATCAATTGTAAACCTTTGTTATAAGGCTACATCTGCAATGAAGAGAAGGGTTTACCTTGATATGTCCGCCTTCGTACTCATAAGGGTACCTGGCATCGACTATGAAGAACTCCTCCACGTCTGTACTGTATTCTTTGTGTATAACGCGGGACAGAGTCTCAGGGGTGATGGTCCTGAGGTCTTTATGGGTGCCAATAATTAGAGGTAATACATGGGTCTGAAAACAGAACAAAACATTTGTTTCCTGCTCGGTCAACTATAAAATCTTCGGAATTAAGCCACTCAGGAAATAAGCCACAATTAAGTTAAGTAGATTTTGTTTTCTTGTGGAATATTAACAATTGCTATGTCTAGTTATGTCTAGTCAAATTACAATAAACCTTATCTGCATCGTGCTTAGGGGTCAGCCGTGAATCGGATATCGGATCGGGCCGATGTTTTGCACTATTGGCAAAACATCGGATCGTCAAATATGGCAATTTTATTCACAGATATTTACTGTTGAAATATAATTTTTTATTGTTCATATAATACTTGTTTTGTATAAGGGAGTGTTGTGAATCTATTTAAAACATTCATAGATAGGCCTTAAAAGTTGCATAAAAGTGTAGTCTGACATTGAAAGCAGTATTAAGTTGATAAATTCCAACATTCTGCATAAACATGCCACACTTATGCTGCTCTGACTACAGCACGACTTGTAGTATGCACTGAGAGTTGCATACCACACAGAAAGGCTTAGTAAAGTGCGTGTTTAATTATTATAAATGTGTGAGACTCCCAAACCATGTGGCCTGCTCCACACATGTTATACAGGGAGCAAACTAGACGATACTTTACATCAAATGATCACTTGATAGCCAGCTTAAACTTGTGTTATAAATTATTTAAACTGGGATTTTAAGGAATTTTTTACAGCTAATGGTCAAAGCTGCAAACAGGCCATCACTGTTTACGTACATGGCATTGATCCTTGCATTTACTGCAAATGCCATATATTATTTACTCTTGGCACAAGGTACATCACTGTTTATGCACATGGCATTGATTCTTGCATTTACGGCAACTGCCATATATTATTTACTCTTGGCACAAGGTACATCAACTGAGGTAACTAAAAAAAACATTGGCCATCGGATTGGACACCGGCGGTTGTTAAAAAAAAAAATCGGCCATCTGATCGGTACATCAGCAGTCACTGTTTATGCACATGGCATTGATACTTGCATTTACTGCAAATGCCATATATTATTTACTCTTGGCACAAGGTACATCAGCCATCACTGTTTATGCATATGGCATTGATTCTTGCATTTACTGCAAATGCCATATATTATTTACTCTTGGCACAAGGTACATCAGCCGTCACTGTTTATGCATATGGCATTGATTCTTGCATTTCATTTACGGCAACAGCCATATATTATTTACTCTTGGCACAAGGTACATCAGCTGAGGTAACTAAAAAAAACATTGGCCATCGGATTGGACACCAGCGGTTGTAAAAAAAACAAAAATCGGCCATCTGATCAGTACGCCAAAGTCATATCGGGCAGCTCCTAATCGTGCTTACCTGGGCTCCATCACCTGTCAAATTTGAACATTCAGCATCTCGAGAGAGCTTCTGTTCTATCCTCTTCTTGCATTCGTCAGCGTCAGTAGTTGAATATGACCGGGTCAGGATCGTCTTCCTTTGCTTTAAACAACAGCAAGAACAGAGGAAACATTTTAGTGATTTATGAGACTAATCAATGATCATCATGCAAAAGTCCTAAAATGGTCTCCAGTTTATTTTTATTATAAAAAACATGAAAATATAAAAATAGTGTTGGGTTTGTATTAGTGATTTATGAAAATATAAAAATGGTGTTAGGTTCGTATTAGCGATTTACAAGACTAATTAAATATCATCATTCTGGAGCCCTGACAAAAGTCTTCCGGTCTATAAAACCAAAGGAAATAAAAACCAAACCAAACCAAAGTCTTGAATACAGTGATTACGGTCTATTTCTGTGTTTATTATATTAAAGCAAGAATAAAGGAAATATGGCTAGATTCATGTCAGTGATTGAAGGGGCTTTACTCATCATTCAAAGTCCCCCCAAAAACGTTTTTTTATATATATAAATGCAACAACATGTTGTGAGGTTCATGGTGAGTGATTGATTCGACTCATCCACAAAAGACGTGCTCATATTCTGCCTGAAGTAAAATCACTTGTTTTTCTAACATATTTGGGGGATGATGCAAAATTGGAATTAGGAATGGATATTCTGACCATCACTGGCTGTAATTTATACTCCTTGCTACAATTGTGTGTGATTTCCCCAAGGCTATATTTAGAATTTTAACTTTTTTTAGGATGCAAATTATTGAGTACGTAATAAAATAAATAATATCTGCAATGGAGCTATCAAGCTACAGGAACAACAGCTTAATATCTGCAATGGACCAAGCTATCAAGCTGCAGGAACAACAGCTTGATATCTGCAATGGACCAAGATATCAAGCTACAGGAACAACAGCTTGATATCTGCAATGGACCAAGATATCAAGCTACAGGAACAACAGCTTGATACCTTGATGCTGCCTCTGTATAGTTGAAAGTGTATCATTCAAACATCTTGAGAATGTAACAAGCTATTTGGATGCTGATTGCAGTTCTTGTGCTATTTATTTATCCTGTTGAGTTTGTGTATCCTTAAAATATTCTATGCAAAACATCTGTGAAGGTAATTTACCTTTGCAGTCCTCTTAACATCTAGCCCAGGGCTGGGACTGGCTATGGACACACTGCGTGCTTTCTTCTTCATGATGGGGCTGGCAGTATCGCGGGGTCTCTCTGGACGTTTCAGGAAGGAACTGTTCCTTCGGATTGCGGGCTGGCTGGGTACCTTGAAGATACCCCTCCTACACTTTGGCTCTGGAGTGACGTCCAATGCGTTGCAGTCAATTACCTGAAGGGGTTGTGCAGGGGGGCTAACCATGGTCTCTAGCGGTGAAGGGATTGAGGGTTGCGTACCGGTGCTGTTAATAATTGGGTTGTTCAACAACCCCGCAAATCCTTGCGGTTCCTCGGAATTTGACTGCAAGATTGGTAATAAAACAATATGAATATGTTTAATTTGCCACTATTTATGATGGCAATATGATGCAATGATTCTATATGCAACCTACACAATCATGGATGTAACAATTTGTTGTGTAAGTTATGTAGGAGGGGGCAATTTCAATGATGCTTGTCCTGTTGAATTCTGGTGGATTTCACTTAAGAAATGGCTAAATTATGACCCTAAATACTTCGTACATGGAAAAACAAAAACAAGAAAATGTGGGGCCAATTTTAAGATTAATGAAATGGTTTATTACTAGTTAACAAGGGATACTCCTCCACACACAGATCATCTGTTAGAATTAAATAATGTACATCTTTGCAATATCATTACATACAATAACAGCACAACATACAGTAATGTTGCAAAAAGCCCTGTCCAACACAAGAAGCTGTTTTTATCTTCTTCACACAAGAGACAAAATCATTTTGTAAATGAACCAATCTAGCTGCTATAGCATTCACATTTGACAAAAATAAAATTTTACAACAAACCATGCCTTATACATTAGGATCAAGTCACATAGGTTAAAGGTAAGGTAGATTTACCTTAAACGTTGAACTAGATCATAAAATGCATAGTTCTCTAGACAATAATGGTTGACAAGTTTGTTTTCAACTTTGTATCAATATCACGCATCTTAGCAACAACCGCTTGCTCTTCTTTGCACAGCTTTTGATAGCAGTTAGCATTAATTAGATCAAATATTGACATAAGTAGATAACAATAGCATCCCAAACAGACAGCATTTATTCTGCAGGGTCGAACAGAGTTTTGTTGCTTGACATGTGAGCTGGTGAATTACTAGACTTGACTAGATTGGGTATCGGCTCCAATATGCCAATGGTCATCAATACATGAATCATTCTAAATTTACTTGACCCTAATAACATTGGGGAAAATAATGAAGGCAGCTGTTGACCTATATATATGAACCAACATAAGAAATACATAATCTGTAGTAATTTGTTGTTTAGCCTTAGTAACGATATCTAAAGATACGTGACCCTCAGGAAGCATTGCTTTTAGCAAATATTTACTCTCTTTGATATCATTGGACTTTGGGTTCAATTTAACATAGTTTATGTTTACACTATAAGGTTATTGATTACAATCCATAGAATATAATTTTTTATATGCAAAATACAGGACACATGGACATTAGTATGATACATTGACAATGGCACAGTTAATTTATACTTTTAATATTTCCTTTCATAATTACTATTAAAATAACAGTTAATTAATATTTTTCAAACGGTGCCCTCGTATGCTCGACATTTAGAAATAAATATTGGTATTAATATAATGGCTGCATTCCATTTGTCAAGTGTTTACTAAACGCGTGGGCCATTCCATTTAAAACGGAACTCGTGTTGTGTCGTGAAGTGGGAATTAAAAAACGACCTCGACTTCATAACTTGACTGGCCAAATGTTGAAATTGTAAAAAGTACAGTGAGTAAAGTTCATTATTGGTATGAAACACTAAACAATAAAAGGTGGGAAAACATAAAACTTAGTGATGTGATTTGAATGTGATATGAATCAGTTAAATTGTTGGTAACGTAGGTGTAATACAGCACAAGTAAGGCCGCACAGGAAATGGCCACTCAGGGTTTTTCCTGGTATTGTGCTAATCAAACAGACTCACAAAAAGTTTAACTTTGATCCATGCCGTTGCATATTTTCAAACTTTGTAAGGCTTAATTCTATTTGTGGGTCAATATTACACCAATGAAAGATTCATTCTTTATACATTCTTCACATATTTTATGTTAAAATGCTGTTATATTTAAAATGCTGTTCATGGCTTGCCCCTGCACACTGAAACCATATGTGGGCTAGTTTTTGGCACGACTGAAGAAATACTTTTGAAAATTGATTCCTTTCTGGTCCTTTTTATGAAGATTTTTTTTAAGACCCCTTGATCGGTCACCTACTCACTTGCCGACCTATGGGCTTCCACCGACCCTCTGATCCCCTGGCCAACCCCCTGGATCTCCTAGCCGACCGCCTTTGGTAGAATGACCCCATTTGAGAACCATGGTATTTGACTATGTAGTCTACATATCACTGACATGTTTTGGAGCAATTCTTTTGCAGATTCCTCATTAAACCTAGGGTTCTGTGATGTGTAATTAAGTCTGATTGCATCGCCTGTGTTGGTGATCTTACCCCTTGAGAATCAGAGTCGAAGATATCACAGAATCCATCGTCATCCTCAAACCTCTGCAGCTGGACGTCATTTTCATCATCAGGTACCGTGGTCTGTACCCTACCTTGATTCAGCTTGTACCGGGAAAGAAACATATTGGTAAAATGAGCAAACCCATGCTATAATTGTTCATAAATTTCCAATATTTGTTGAACATGGGAGGAATAATTCATTTTTAAAGTAAGAGGCTTCAAATGAATTACTATTGACAAGGTTATTTAAATGTTTCTTCATCAAATGCAATAAGATATTATGCATGTGCTGAAGTTCAACATCATGTCATTTCAATATGTAATAAGCTTTAACTTTGTAAAATTTACTGTTCAAATACTTTCAAATACCAAACGATGGGTGGGGCTTAAATGGTTTTGTTTGAAAACAACTATAATAGACTGGCCAGGATTTACAACAGCAATCCCTGCCAGTTTAGAGTTCCAATTATGCACATGGAGATCTGCTGTATTGCCAAGATTTAGTGAAACCATCAGCTTCATTTTTTTTAATATTGTTGAATCAAGCTTCATTTTTTTTTAATATTGTTGAATCAAAAATGAGAACCAAGAGGAAGGGTAACCAAGAAGAATAGATTTTCATTTGTAGCCTGTAACTGACGTGTTCTAACTGAACAAATGTATCCTACCATATATGGCATATTTTAAGTGTGTGGATATTGTGTGTAGGCCTTCTTAGTTACCATCTTGATTACCCACAATCCATTGCACTCCACAACTCTGAACTGGCTTATTCACTACAGTCAGTGGTGGGTTCAGCAAGACAACTTTGCTGCCAAGCTGTTTAAAACACCAACCAGAAACTATATTAATTAGCAATATCTTTTGTGACATACAATATAACTCACCAAACCAGCAGGTGCTGAGATTGGTCGTGGTTTAGCAAAGAGGTCCCTGGCTGGAGGTCGTTTGGAAGTGAAGGTACTGGCTGGGTCACTGTTATTTTTTTCCTGCAAATAAAATATCCCAAATTATTTTAAAATGCTTTCCTTGCTTTGGAAACTGCTTTCCTGAATAATGAATAGCTTTCTTCCTTCCTGCATAATATCCCCCATAATAATAACCGTGGTGTCAATTAACACCTATAAAGATGCCATGCAAAACCAGATCAAGAGATGCAGACATGCTTATCAAGAAATATTTGATGTTTTAAACATTCTAGAATGAAGTACTGCCTATTATTATACATGGCACAAAAACAAATCTGTTTTCTAGAATATAACCAAAAACTACAATTATTAACTATTTTTAATATTTAACTTCACAGTTAGTATATATGAAATAAACATGGTAAACCTAGGAGAGATGGGGGTATACATCTACCCCCTCCTTCAACTTTGGCCACATAATCACACCAGTTTGCACAGTAATTATACCAAGTTTTCATAACCATCCCTTCACCTGTGATCAGCCCCACCCAAAAAACCTGGAGAACACATTTCTACCACTGATAGACATACTGTCTAAAAGGTAAATTTTCAAATATTTCCTGTTACACACAAGATTCCTGTTGTCATGTGTAACAAATCAAATAATCTCTGTAAACAAAAGTGGTGTGTATCGCCTACCTGCTCATCGCTGGTTTTTGAGGTAGACTTGGCAGAGAAAAATATGATTTCGTCTTCTTCGTTGGGGCTTTCGAGTGAGGTGCCTTTCTTCGTCCCGCCAGGAGAGACTGCAACCTGTTGCGGAGGTGCATGCGGGGAATCAAAGCTGGGTGGATTGGAATTAAATCTCCGAAAAGAATTTTTAGCCCTGATGGAAAAAAAAAAGAAAATATTTAGGGGTTTACTTGAAGTAATGTCATAAACTAAATCTACAAGACATTTTCATTCATTGTCTGATATGTCTGAGATTTGTCTGATATGGCAGTGTTCCCCACCCATCACTTGGTAACAGGACATAAAATTATTGTTTGGTTCATGATCAAAGCTGGTAATTATTAACCCTATCCTACTCCTTTGATGTTCATAAAGTGCACATACCCGGGTGATAAACAACTGAATTCTGCATCTTCATGATCGATGGAGGAAACACCCGAGCTCTGGGATGAATGCCTAGAGAGAGGTAGTTTAGGGGTGTCTCCCAGCTCAGAGAGGGACAACTTCCTCCGAGGGGTGGAGCCATCACTGCGAAGAGGGAAAAATTCAGACAGCAAAATGAAGAGAGTTGTATGAAAATTATACCAAGAACATACAAATAAAAATAGTCTGATGAGAAAGAGGATACACTACAGTGCTACACTCGGTGATGAAATTCCTGTTACAGCATTTGTGGTTGCTGAGATATGAACGAAATCTTTTTGAAGACAGTTTTGTTGCAAATTGTAAATCTTTCATACATTCAGTGTTAGCGCCAGGATTCAAAATCGGGGGGAGGGGGCGAATTCCTTCTCCCTAAACTTTTTTGTGATTTCCATATTCAGAGAGGGATTTAAACAAGAGCCGAGGGCTATGTGATTCCTTGCCTTTTTAAAGTTTTTTGGCTGAGATTTTACTTTAAATGAACATTGTTATTTTCTGTGATTTGGTAAGGTGGCTGAACTTCGAATTTTGCACTTAAATAACCATTGCTTATGTTAGTGCATATATATGGACGCCAAGTATCATTCTTCACGAAAGTAGGTACATTCTCCATAACATTCAATTATCTGAAAGTTGGCAAAGGATAGACCGTTTCAGTTTTAGGCATAACTTACGTAAGCCTGAAATTTTTTACCTACATGAAGAAATAAACAAGTTAATTTTTCTTTATTGCCTAATCGCGCATGCAAAAAAAAGTTGCGGGGAATTTCCCGCAAAGAAATATTTTCTTTTCACGATTATTGAGTCAGGTGCGCAAATTGGGCTATCGCACTGCTAAGCGCGAATACTGCATACATTGTCACTCTTTATATGCAATATGATGTGGTATAATGATGATGAAAATTGTTCAAAACAAACCTAATTATTGCTTCAACCATACTGTATCTAGGAGTTCAATGAGTTGTCAGTAGTTTCATCAACAATATATCAATATGAAATAAAATTCTACTTTACAAAGTAATCAAGAGCAGCCTTACAATTTTAGTCCAACCATGATATTGGAGAGATTGGTCATGGGAGAGGTCCCATGTCCTGTTTGTTGTGAGAAGGGGCTGTCACATGCCCCCAGTTGAAGGGCCAAGTTTCGTTTCTTCCCAGCCATCCTGCAGTATCCTCTCTTTCTCCTCTGTGTTCGTGGAAAGCGTCTCTCTCATAAGCTCTACAGAAATCACCGGCAGCTGGGTGGATAACAGCGATGGGGATTGTAATGGAATACCAAACCCTCAGTCTGAAAAAGAAAATATGAAAAACATACAAAACCTATTCCACACCAGTTCCACATTTAAGGAAAGTTGTTTAGCAATAAATTAACATTTACAGAATGTGAAAATTAATCTAAAACTTTGTTTGGTGCATCTCAAATCATTGCATAAATAACAAATCATGATAAACACGAAACCTCAGCCTGAAAACTATGAAAATGGATCAATCAATCAATTATAATTTGTAATCAATTGTGCAATTTAATACTTTAAAGGAATTTTTTTAAAGGTATACAATTCTGTTCCACAGAACTCCCCATGAAACTTGTGATTGGTCGAAGCCCCAGCAGATTTCTAGCCTACTTTGGGCGAGAGTTGTTTGCCTTAAAGCAACCAAAACATTCACAGATTGTGAAGAATATTAACATGTTTAAACTTTGTTGGGTGTAAATAACAATGTTTTGTCTCAAACAGCTGCAACTAAAGTAGACACAAAATTAAAATTATGAACATTATAATATTCTGTGACAAACCAAGCTCATATATGAAATTAAAATTATGAACATTATAATATTCTGTGACAAACCAAGCTCATATATGCCAAAGATGGCATCTGTTGCGCAAGATAACAATGTTTCCCAGTGTTGATGTTTGAAAATCGTTCCATGTGAAATTATGCAAATCACCAGCAACAATATTGTAAAATTTGGAAAATGGTACTTGGAAACCATGGCACAAAAACCTTGAAAGTCCAAATTTTTTGGCTTATTTTCTCCAAATTTCCAAATGGCATGGAACGGTCATACTGATGAATACCAATGAGGGGAATGGTTATAAATAAGCCTAGATTCTTGATGCCTGGAAAATTACTTTTGTGTAGCTTTTAATAAAAAAAGCATGTGTATGATTTTGTTGCAAACATTATATAAACAAATCAATATGAACATGACAAATAAATATCTGCACTCACAGCAAAAATGTTTTTTTGAAAAGATCCTCTCCACACAGGCTTCCAAATTTTCTTGCCAAATCCAAGTAAGTAATGTGAAAACTATTCTCCAATACCTGTAGCTGACTGGTCAACAAATTATCATCTTATGGGATGGAAACTAAACATGGTTTCTACAGTAATATCATTTGCTGGGACCTCTACCTACAATTTCACGGAAATTCAAATGGCACACTCAAAAGTAGCCAATCAGAAGATACCCACCATGCTTGACTGATGTTGGATAATGGCCCATTGAATTGCATCTTGTGGCTAAGAGGATTAAACCTTGCATCACCCCCCTCTACAAAGATAATTAGTGATAATCTTGTGAGAAGATTAGGGATTGCTAAGCCCTGTTGGCAATCAATGTTTAATATATTCAACCATATATTTCAAGGCATTGGTAATGGCGACCTTCCCTGGTTATATATAATTTTCCCCAGTTTGACTAATCAATATTACAGAAAGACTGCATCGCCTTGTGGTTAAAGAATTTGCCTTGCAGTGGGGAGGTTGGGAATTTGATCCCAGTGGAGTCATGCTGAGACTAAAAAGTGGAATCTACTGCATTCCCACTTGGTGCTGAGCATAAGTGAATGAGTAGGGCTTTTTGGTACGCGACGCCCATGGGGCCATTGGCAGTTGAAGAGCGCTGCGATTATTCAGCAGAAAAAAATGAGTACGTATTTTAATGGTACATATGATTACTATAAGAGTTATATGCAAATAATTTTTGGCCAAACAAAACCTGTACCAAAATTTATGCCTCAATTTTTCGTAATGACTGTTTTGACTGCAAAATAAAGGGAGCTTACGTAGTTGTTTTAGTGCCAGTTATGTGTGACTTGTCAGTACTGCATCTTATGAAATTAAAAATCTTTTTTGGGGGTAAAATCTTAATCTTATGTGCAGACAATCCGGACATGAATTGTTTCTCTTCTGGTTGGCAAAGGATTTTAAGCCAAAATATTGGACAAAGGAATACACTTTCACCTTCTAGAAGAACTGCCAAAAACGGACCCCTGCTAGTTAGTCATTCCAAACTTTCCATGGTGTCCCACTAACAGCCAATCAAGTGAGAGATTACTGGAGACAAGCTGACCATTCTAATTATTTCACTTGGTCACCCCTGGTAGGTAAGATAATTGGCACCAATCAATAACATTTTAAAGCCCTTGGAAGGTAATCCTGAGAAATGAACAATGTAGGCCCTTGCTGTTGAGTCAGATATTCTTGTCAGTAACTTCAGCAACCTCTAGTCAATACTGTAAAAATGCCATGATTACACTCAATCAATATGTTGTTGTTAACGGCCATTTGTGTTCTCCCAAGCATTGAAAGTGTTGTATAAGAGTTAATTCCATTTTGGAATATATAATAATGCATGCATTATGTAGATCTTGGTAAAGAGATTCTTGCGGCAAATTAAACAATACTGCAATAGGAAAGATGACCCTATGCATGAGCTTGTACATAATAGAGTGAAGCATCCATAAAACACCTCCCCAAACATGTAATGACCAAGTGGAAGTGCCAATCGACACACTTGATGAGGTGTTGTAGAGGCAAACCACAAAAATAATATTTCTTTCTATTTCTAATGCCTTCCAGAACTTTTGTGGTTGGAAGGATTTTAAAATGGTACAAAAATTATGAATGTACTGTAATTTTTTTTTTAAATCATATGGAAAGACATAAATTGTTTCTCTTCTAACTTCTATGAAATTTGATCAGGTATTTCAATCAGTATTTTTTTTTTTTTTTTTTTGGGTGGGGGCCTCTAATTTAGAATTCGTACCTGTAGGGTTGTACTGTAAAGAAAAAAAAATCTAATATCATATTTAAAGACATGAATTGTTTCTCTTTTAATTCCTATGGAATTTGATCAAGTATTTACATCATTTTTTTTTTTTTTTTTTGGGGGGGGGGGGGGCTCTAA
>JAODFY010092081.1:0-11766 GCA_027580055.1 Paracaudina chilensis | reverse complement strand
CAATCTTGCTATGATAATATTATGTGTATTGTCATATACCCCTACGCAAGGAACCACAGTGCCCTTGGGCTCTTGTTCTTCTTTTTTACTCATTTTTTTTTGTCACTTGGCTATGCCACTGAACTGAGGTAATTACTGCATTGGTAGGAAACTGGTAAAACTTTGGAATGAGGCGCAATTTCTGCCCCTCCCTAAACGCAGGGCCTAAAGCCATGTGAGTGGCGAAAATTGTGCCTTATAGAAAATAGCAAAGTATGTGTCCTTCTGTAACGCTTTACAGATAAGTCCAGTCCCACCCAACAGATATACAGTTTGAACCCCCACCTAGTTACCAAACTACATCAACAACTACAAGTCTAAATTTTTCATTCAGGAGATCTCAAAATAAAGGTTTGAAGCTATTTGCAAGGTCTGGAAAGTGTCATATAGGAGGTAAATTTAGCAAAGTTTCCAGGAAACTGGTTAAACTATCACTAATAGATGGTTTCATGATTTTGAGTGAAATCTTTAGTGAGACGTACTATAATGCTAAAATCACCATGGATACCTTTGTCGTTAGGTAGCCCACAAACCTTACGTCAATCGCAACATATTCATTACAAATATATGAGTTTGTGTGAAATTAATAAGAAATCAATCATCTAAACATGCAGTCATCCCATCGGAATTCATCAGTGTTGTCTACATCTAGATTTATGAAGTTCAGAAAATGTTCACTAACAATTAATGTAAGTGTTATGTGCATGAGCATTTATCCTCAATTGACCTGTGACCGCGTACAATTTTCAGTATAAATTAATGAAGAGCGAATATGACAAAAAAGAAAAAAAACAGTTTACAGATAGTGTTGAATGGATTGTGGGTATTCAAAAAGGTTTATAAAAACAAGGCCTACACAGATTAATTACACACTAAAAAAATTGCCATGCATGGTAGGATACATCACATGATTTACATGCAGCTACAAGCAGAAAAATAAAGGGTTTACCCCTCCTTCTGATTCAAGGTACAGTGTAGGTCCGTTGAACAATCTTACTACTTAACAAGCTTAAGTTCAAGGGCGGATCCAGAGGGGGGGCGAGGGGGCGATCTCCCCCCCTTACCGCCGCGTACCAAAAAAAACAACACATACAAAATGTCAAACTTTTTGGGCATGTGGGGTATAGTGAAGCATGTGTTGGCCTCCAAAAGTTGGAAAATATGGCACCAGTTTGGGTCTAAGCCACTTAAATGAGCAAAAAACACCCCTTCCCCATATTTGTCCCGCAAACAGATATTTAGACAACATGGTTCGCACCACCTTAAACCATTTCCTGGATCCGCCCTTGCTTAAGTTTTGTGTTTGCCTCAATCACAGCAACATAGCCCAATGAAACCGTGCGTAAAGAAAAACGGGCTTATAGCTGTTAATGTTATTTAATGCTTATTAATTTTATTCATTTAATTTTACTGCCCAAAGTTAGACACGTTCCATATGTCTGACCCCAAAGGTGGGTAATTCTTGCCCAACAATTTTTAAGAGTGCAGCATAGAAATAGTGCGCATAAGCATATTTGTTGTTGAGCCCCACTGAAGTCCCATGAATACAGGTTTCTTCGCTTGATAACTTATTAATATATAGCATGTACTGTACTTGCCTCTTATAACTATTACACTATGCATAATAAATAATGCTACATAATGCTATATACATAGGCCCTACTAGTTGATAGTTTTACATCCCACACTATGCACTATCAAAATGCCATGTAATACTATGTACTAATGATATCATGACACTATGCACAATGTAGCCTACATTATATACTATCCATGGAGCTTCCAAAATGTGACTTGAAGAAGCACCATCAAACTATGAACCTAAATGTACCATGCAATAAATATAATGTGGTGCTATGCCTGCTGATCTTCAAAAGAAAAAAAACGGTTCCCCACTCCTGGATTTTAAATTTGGCATTGCAAGTTGACAACCTTGAATGGCCAGTGAATGATGTTATAAATATCCAAGTGACCATTGCTAGGTAACGGTTCCCCAACCCTGCAGGGATTAAATGAATAAAAAATTGTAACAAGGAGAAAAAAATATAATGCATGAGTCTTCAAATTCTGTATGCTTCTTCATCCAGTGTTTAAACAGATTGTTCCCAGGGCCATGCCCACGCCGGGGGGCATCGGGCGGCACCGGGTGGCCCCACCTGGCACTAACAATTTCCGCCCGGCACTAATTAAAAAATCAGGAACTATATAACATAAAAAAAAAAAGGAGGCTCTGTTATTTCATATAAAAGGAACAGGGAATCATCATCTGTTTGAAGAGCTTCAAAAGTAGTAGCCTGTTGCATCTCAGCACCATTAATGGAAGAAAAATATTCCATTTTATATTAGATACCTCCATCAAGATGGTGATCAATGTGCCCTGGTTCCTTGTGTCAGCATTTATAAAATTTCAAAGTTTTGTAAATTGGATGTCCTTCATGAAACTATAAAGCTCAACCGAGTTGGATTTCCTTGCGAGTTACCATACATGTTTGACCCAACATCAACATAAATCTTTGCATCAGATGACCAATGAAATAGATCTTTACTTTATGGTCATCCGAACAGGATAAAGTCTTGTTTTGGCAGCTTCAGGTCTATCGGGCAGATGTGTTCTTCTTTAGCCATTGGTATAGTTAGTTATGATAATTAATTTTCCTGCCCTGTTATCTCACCATCGGTATGGCAGTGAGTGCACTTTCCTCAGGTTCAACTGTACTGCTGGCCTTTCCTTGCAGTGTCATAACTGCCTGTGTTACTATCGGATTGTTGGTAACTAAACCACAAGATATGACCGGATGGGTGTTACACCTGGTTTAGTTACATGTTTGCAAGCAGACAGTCGGTTGCAGCCACTACAGCCAGTAACCAGGTGCTTTATTGTTTTGACAACCCAATTCTTTAAATACTTTGACCTCCTCTATGATAGGACAATAGGGCTCTGCCATCGTATTGTGATATCATTCAGCATAAGCAAAGAGTTTTCATGGATTTTCTGTGCCGGATGATTTAAAAGTGTAATGGCTTGATTGCACTTTTTTTTTTATCTAGAGAGGAAATAATTGTTTTAAAACAAAACCGGCAAGTATTTTCTGTTTTGTTAACAGCTGACGTTCTCGTAGAGAAGAAATTAAGCGGGCTGGAATGGTCATGCGTATGTTTTGATTCCTTGAATGATATGCATTGATGTGTGTGTAAACGCACTTTAGCACAGCCCGGGTTGTATTTCATAGCGATCAATATACAGCATGTGTTTAATGTGTCGTGCGTCTCTTCTGCCGAGCAAGTCAAAGGTGTTGTAAAAAAAAATGACTCATTGATATGAGAAATTTCTGTTTTTTTTTCTCCTGAGGTTTGTAGATTCTGCTTTTATATATAAGTTATATAAGTTTTATATGCTCACAGATGGTAATAAATCAATTTTTTTTTAAAACATACATTACTTGCGCTATAATAGAACTGTATGATGACAAACATAAAACCATGCACAATAGGGTTAATACTTAACAGGTACAAATGTACGATATATGTGATAAAGACACCCACAGCCTGCTTACCAAACTGAGAGGAGACAGGCCAACGGGGTCGTTGTTTTGATATCATATTTTTTTCGCACTCACCCCAAAAATACAACCCATAAAATGGCCACCAATATTGCCGGATGGAAGGCAATTCCACATATTATATACGCATACATTTCACTAAGTGGACAATTCAGGAAAGAAGTCATGTGATCAGTATATTCAATCTCATTAATATTCATGAGTTGCTCCACCACATTTGTAGTTTATACGCACGTTTATAATTTAAGACGATAATAACAGCTAATTCAACCCACTCTGTATGCGTTATTAATCTTCCTGCCTCTACAGCAATTCCCTGTTATAACTTTCCTTATGAAACATTGTTTTCCTGGACCGCAGAAAATCATGGATTTTGTAAAATTTGTGCGCGGAATTTGTGATTCGTGAAAACGCAGATTCTCCCGGGCCCTACGCGAGGGCGGCATTTTGGGGTTATATCATGCGTTATATACATGTAGGCCCCGTGAGAATCTGCGACCGCGGAATTTTGTAAATTTCAGGGTTTCCACGGAAAAAGTGGTTTTTCATCTCCATCATATGAATTCCAGCTCTATTTTTTGTCTACTTTCCTAGCTTATTTATTAACATATATGTAGCATATATTGAATCGAGCATGTTAGGCTTCTCCTGGAAGCTTACACATGTATTGTATTGTATGTTTCACTGTTATCTGTTGCACATGTACAGGGCTGCCAAGTTTGAGTGAGAGCTTGGAGTGAGATTTGACAGGAGACTATCTGAGCAGAGTGCCACCATCAGTTGGCGCATCAGTTGGTAGAATATAGCCCTCAGATAGCAGGAAATTGCCTCTCCCAGCCCCTGATAGTGTATTTATGCACTGAATATTTTGAAGTCTCATGGTCTGAAAATTGACTGATTTCATAGCTGGCCTGATTGGTAGGCCTACTGACCGGCGTGCACAAACTTTTTTCCGCATCGATATAGCCAAATCATGGCTATCGCCCAATCAAATTACTGGAATTCTGATCATGCCCACTGCGTGCCTTGATATATGAGTTACATTGCCACCCAGTCTTGTACTAAGTTTGCGTATATCCTATAGGCAACCAAAAATTAAAAATAGGCAAGCTACTACGTCGCTGTAGTATAGACAATGATTTACCGCGAAAATTACAAAATCTAATAAAACTCTAATAAACATTCCACAGGCATATAACTTTATTCACAAAATCGTTGGAACCCTTCGAAGAACAAAATGTTAAAGACCTCTTTGATAAAACCACTTTCCCTTAAATGTCTATAAATCTGCCACTTGGCTGGGGAATTCAAATTTCGGCGTGAGAGTGGCCCCAAATGCGCGAGTCTCACACCCAATGCGTGAGACTTGGCAGCCCTGCATGTATCAATAACAAATTAGTCATTTATCTAGTCGCTACACCCAAAACAAGCTCATACAAATTTTTACTGACAATTCACAGCCTAGATACTATCCTAGCTTATTAACATATATATATATTGTAACGTGCCGAGCAGTTGGTTTGTGTACGTGATCGTTGCTGAGGGCAGAACTCAAAAGATTTAAACAGATAAGAGCTGTTTGTTGTCGAATCAATTTATTCCAGCGAGTCAGCGAGATGACAAGCTATCCAGAAATGTCCAGGAAATAGAAACCACCAAGCCACCCCAAACATGCAAAACTTACCCCTTATATACTCTCAAAATATTACCAAATACCTCCCCTTAATTCCTATTGGCTAACATATCCAATTGGGCCTTCTCATTGGTTAATCAAGCAAGCCGTGGGCGTGGTCAAAAGTCAGCCCAAACTCACCGGCTCACAAACGATTTGAATGTAAGGGACACAACATCTAAGAGCTACGAGTATACAAACTGAAATATGACAAAGTGATACATAGGTACACACACGTACGTTAATATACATACGCACGTATGCAGGTACGTACATACGTACGCACGCAGGCATGCACGCACATAAGCATGTATGCACGCAAGTAAGTACGCACGCACGCACACACATACGTATGCGACATAGGCACGCAAGTACAGTATGCATACGCATACAAATAGGTACGCAGAGTATGCCCGTATACTTGAAATACTACCACGTATACCATACTTGATTATAACACAATAATTAGGTAAATCGAACAATAACTATAGGTTAATCGAATGCATAATTATATGTTCGACATGTTACAATATATATATATGTTTCATTGAACCATCATGTTAGGCTTCTCCTGGAAGCTTACACTTGCATGATTGTATGAAATACTGTTATCTGTTGCACATGAATTAATAATATTAAATTAATCATTTATCTAGTCGCTACTCACAAAACAAGCTTACAAATTTTTACTGACTTCATAACAGCCTAGCTTATATATACTGACATATATGTAGCATACATACTGAATCATCATGTTAGGCTTCTCCTGGAAGCTTACATGTGTATTGTATTGAGGAGGTTCACTGTTATCGGTTGCACATGATGCATTAATAATAATGTATATACCTTTGCCTTGCCGTCTTGTTCGAAACGGAAAGTAATTCTCCCCCTCAAGGTCAGCTAGTTGATGGAGGTAAAAAAAAAAGATAAAAAAAAAGAAGAAGATGAAAAGAATGAAAAAGAAATAAAGATGATGATTAAAACCAAATTGATTATAGCTGCTGATGCTATGCTAATCCTTGCATCATAGAATATTGCTTTTTGGATTTGAAAAATAAAAATGTAAATTGTGTAAAAAAAAAAAGATGAAAAATAAATTGCTGCCTTGGCAATGATGAAAATGCTCTCAGAGAGAGTTAATATAAAGTTTTACGATGCCGAGAAGTTCGCTGAACATTCAATATCCATAACTGTAAAATATTGATTGAATTTTTTTAATAACCTTGGTTCAAAAAGTGCAGGTGACTCTTGTAAAATGTTTCATGTTTCACAAGGTACGCAGGTTGATGTGCGGCTTTGCAATATTAAAAGTACAAGTTGGAATGCATATTGAGCAAACCCAAGGCTGCATGCCATCATGCTATATTGTAAAACTCATGTTGCTTTGGGTGGCTATATCTTTACACTAGGATATGGGTCATGGTTGGATTTGGCTTTGGTTAAACATTGAAAGGTTTTTATTAATTCCTTAGTTTTAGCCAGACACTGAAATCACATGTTATATGGGGTAATTGCATATTTAACCCTAGATGTACATTATGGGCATCCATAATGTACAAGTGGATGTAGCATGTGCTTACTGAAAGCAACTTAGCAGGCAAATTAATATATTTATAAAAGTGGGCCAAAGAAAAGAAACTAAATACTCCCACACACAGGCAGTTAGAAGGATAACACCCTCTAAACTTTCTGTGAACTTGGATAACACCCTCTAAACTTTAACACCCTCTAAAGGATAACACCCTCTAAACTTTCTGTGAATAACACCCTCTAAACTTTCTAAACTTTCTGTAAACTTTCTGTGAACTTGTACATTATGGATGCCCATATGTAGGCATATACAAGGATTAGGCTACTGTACTCTAAACTATGAATCAATGTTGGGATAATATGGGTAAATTTTAAAACTCCTAGAGTTATAAATATTGAATTGTTGTGATTACTGTTAGAAGCTCCATGATTAGTAGATGTGCCTCCTTGTTATTGTTGTGCATGACAGGATTTTAAATGTCAATATTTTCATATATCACAATGAAATTTGTAACTAGGGTTAATATTGAAAATTTCATCAATGGCATCGGAACCACTAAGCCTTTTGGTCTTATAACCCAGTGGTGGTCACCCCTCATCGTGTCATCTTTTTTAAGTCAGCCACCAAATGTTGGTTGATAGTAGCAAATTCTGGCAGCTTTTCGTGTTTTTATAGCAGTAAGCCTTGCTTGTTGGAAAGTTTTGATTAGTTTTGTTTTATAGCATTTTGAGATCTGCTAGAAATCTACTTTAAAACTGGTTGCTGTTAGGAATTGTAATCCCTTAAGTTTTTCTTATTCCACAAGTCGGAAAGTATGAATATGGACCAAAAGTTAAAACTAATGGTAAAAAACTAATGGTCACTTCTTAAATGGTCACTTCTTAAATGGTCATTCTGCCATGGTCTCATTCCTCGTCCGATCTATTGTCGGGTTTAAAAGTCGTTGACCTACCAAGGAAATTGTCGCTAGAGCCGCTAAAGCTAATGACCGAGAAACGGGGGGCTAATTACCCGGCGTTATTTGCTCATTTTCCATAACCGAAATCTCATCTGCCAAACCCTTCCTCCGTTAGAGCCAAATATTTTTCTATCCTCTCTTCTGCCCCCAGGTGAACTTTTTGCGGAAATTAAATGTTGATACGGAAGTAAGAGCCGATCACTTAAAGGGCACGGGGAAGAAATTGCCTTCTCTTTGAACTCTGGATTGTCCTCGTTTCTCCTAATTCCATTCCGTCAACTCTTTCGTTTGGAATGACCACCTTTTCGGTTGTGAAGGATATTGTGATGGCGTCCCCGGAGAACATTGATGTTGACTCAACCAGCTCAGGTAAGAATGAAGTACCCACTTTTGCTGGTGAAAGAGCCTCTCTATCATAGGATTCATAACAATAACAATAAATCAATTTGATAATCATTGTCCAAAATATAAGTGCTGAAACTGGAAATACAATATTTTGAGAGGTTACATTTCATTCACCATTTTTAAAATCAGGCCAATTTTTTGTTAAATAATGTAAAATCACTGAGGTTCTCTAAAACGCTTTACAATGGTTTTTGTAAAATGGCCGTTGAATAACGTTAACAATGCATGTGAACCCCCAACCTTGGCTGTATGTTGTTGTACTTGCAAGAGCGCCTTCAATTTTGGCTTTCTTCACTCGGTTAAGTGTGTGGGCAATAACAATGGCGCCGTTCTCTGTGTCCTATTTCTATGGTTTCTATACGTGACCGGACGCCTCCTCCCGGGACAATTTGCCCCCGGACATTTCGCCCCCGGACATTTCCCACCCGGACATTCCCCCCTGGATAATTGAGTTTGATTGGGGGGTGCGGAAAGGGTGGGAGAAATAGGGGGTAATGTCCGGGGAGAATTGTCCGGGTGGGGAATTGACCCGGGGGGGAGATGTCCTAGAACCTTTCTATACGATCCATATTCCTCCAGCCCAAGGCCTGCAAGATACACTTTTTTGAGGGAAATCCCCCCCAATTGAAAATGTGCCTATGAAACTATTTTGGAGAAGGATTAATCCCCACAAAATTTGAATAAATTCCTCATAATAATGCTTTAAAACAACATTGCAAGACTTAAAAAACATGCACCATGCAGACCTATTATTAATCTGTTAGGCCTTAATACTAAAGGAATAGTGGCACTTTCCATGTACCATACTGTGTATCATAAGTATAGGCCATGGCTTCTGTAGGTAATTCGAGGAAACAAAAATTTCAATATTAAAGAATTTCCAGCTATTACAAAAGTATAAGCCATAGTGCTAAGGGACTATACTTACCCCATCACATAAATAGCATTCTCGAACCATCTAGCATAATAGGGAATTTGAAAAACAGTCACATATATTGTCTCACAGACTGGTACCCTATTGTCTGTGTCCCTCAAGTAAAAGTGACCTTATAGTCCCCAAACTCTTGAGAATTACTCCCATTATGTTGGCTGTACAGTATATACTTGTTGCCGAACAATGCCATATTTGTTATACTTCTTTATGCGTTATTTTGGATGGATCAAAACATCTGACATGCATGACTGGTACAACACAATTATCATTTTTGATTCCTTGCCTTGGCCACTAGGAATCTATGCGATCACATTGGCGTGTGTATGTATGTGTGTATGTGACACATAGCTTGTAACCACATTATCTCAGCAGTCCCAAGTTCGATTAATATCTTGCTTGGTACATATGTTTCCCATATTGAGACTTAGATGATCCCTATTGATTTTGAAAGAGGTCAAAGTTCATACAAGGTTAATAGGGGTCAAACATTGAAAACCTTGTAACCACATTATCTCAGTAGTCCCAAGTTGGATTAATATCTGACTTTTAGGTATATATATATGTTACCCATATTGAGTAGATGATCCCTATTGATTTTGAAAGAGGTCAAAGGTCATATTAGGTCAATAAGCATCAAACATTGAAAAGCTTGTAACCAGGTTATCTCAACAGTCCCAATATGGGTTAATCTTATCCTTGGTACAAATGTTACCCATATTGATTAGTTCACCTCTCTAGATTTTGAAAGAGTTCAAAGGTCATATATATGAGGTCAACAGCGGTCTGAAAATTTTGTAACCAGGCTAATGCTCGCCATTTTTCAGTCCCTTATTCTGCATGCTTAAAGCAGGACCCGGTCTTGCAAGTCATTTGGAGTTTTTCAGATTATCAATCGGACACAAAGTTTAAAAAAGGAGATCCTTGTTGTTAATTTATATTGTGTGATAATAATTCCGCCAAAGTTTCAACTCCCAAAATGTATCTGATGCAACAACTAACAAGAAATTATCTAAGAATGTTGCAATTCATAAGAAATTACCAGACAAAATGTGTTCTTATAAAGTGAGCTTTTAATAGCCTCCAGGAGCATGCAGCCGACAGATATTATCAAGATTCTGAGCTGCAAAATACAACTGTCTCTCTCTTGGTGTGATGTTTCAATCATTTAGTCCATAGTTTGTTACATAAAACTAATACACTGTAGTGAGAGTTTGATGGCAGACTCTCAGCAAAACATTTCAGAACCTTGAGTTTTAAAATAGGAACAACACACAGAGAAATTATAGACAAGGGTGCCAATTCCACTTGGTCTGATGCTTAATGAAACCACTGAATGGGTGTCGATAATCGACAGACTATATAATATTAGACAAATTATATAAAAAATTTCACCAAATAGAACTTGGTAATTTTTAGATACTGTACTGTACATGCAGGGGAAGGATATGCCCTTTAGGAAGTGGGTTGTCAAACATTCAATTAACATTGGTTGGCGCATAGCATACAAAGAATCTTTTGCAAAATGTACCTCCTAGACGATGCTTCCCAGACCTTGCAAGTTGCTTCTAAACTCCTTTGAGATCAAATGATTAAAGTTTTATTCAGTAAAATCATGTTGAACACAACTGCTTTATGTGGCTATATGTTGAACGTTCAGTATTTAGGACAGAAGCTTAGTCAAAATGTTGGCATTGTATGTTAGCAATGGGGCTGCCAACAGAGGGCGCTCTCATATACTGTAGGTCCTAAACAGAGCTGTGCATCACTAAGTGCATCACTGATGAATCATCAGTGAGTTTACTATTGCGAAATAATGTGTACCAAACAAACTTCAGTTCACTCATTCAGTTCACTCAGTATAGCTAGTAGCTACAATCCTTGACAAAAATGATTGGACAAAATAGTCATTTTGCCATCAGCGCGCCCCCCAACCCCGATTCAGTGTTGTACCAAAATGTGTTCAAAAACTGGCAACATTGATACGGGGAGCAGGGTTTGTCCAATGTATTTTTGTCGAGGATTGTCTGAAGCCTGTACAAAGGTACAGTGTACATGTACATGATGGAAAAACTTTTTCTAGCAAATGTAGAATAACGGCTGGAAAAAAAGGCATACATTAATTTATGTTCGAGCATTTAATGAAGGTGAATATTGATGGTCTTAAAAGTGTGTTTACATGTTGGTCTGATCATCAACATATCACATTCAGTCATTCAATGATTGCAAATTTTTGATTTATTTAAACGATGCCGGTTGTTACTTTACTTTAAGTTAAGGGTCTTGGCATAAAATCACAAAATAGTATGAACAACTTAACAAGTGTGTTAGATTAAATGTTAGAACATTTGTCACTAATCTGCATGACTAAGTATAAGTACAAACATTTGATATAGCGCTCATATTTACAAACATAATCTATGGCGCTTTACAAAAAAGAAAAAGAAGACTGTGTTAAACATTGTTCACAAAAGTCCTAGTGAAGAGAGTGAAGAGTGAGGTTTTTTCTTGAAACGTCGACAGAAACACTGGACTTGACATGAGCAGGCAAACTATTCCACCGCCTGGGGCCGGCCACACCGCAAAGATCTATCAGCAAATGTGCTCTTCCTGGTGAAGGGGACATCGAGTAGGTTCCGAGTTGCTGATCTGGTGTTGTAACGAACTGGT
>JAODFY010091970.1:0-11766 GCA_027580055.1 Paracaudina chilensis | reverse complement strand
CCCCCCCCCCCCCCCGCCCCCACCCCCAAGACAAATCTCTCGCTACGCGCCTGTCTGTCGGTCGTATAGCCTTTGGACACAACACCCTCATTTATTAAAAAATGAATAGTCATAAATATAAATTTTAACCAATCAAACTGCACGTACTATAAGTGACTAGTGAGCAATAGTCAACTTTTTTGTGGGTACCGCATGTTTTAAGTTTTCTATAATGATATAAATATTACTACAAAGGCTATAGCAATATTAAGAACACATTAGTTATAAACCGTCCAAAATGTAGATTGTGACTTTTTTATGTTACTGATATGAAACAATTAAACTGAGTATTCAATCTACCCCGCATCTGGTCAATTCCATTGACAGGAAACAGAGGTCAGAGGTCGATTAGTTTGCTTCGTATATTGTGTGTGATACAATATACTGTACATACTGTTCATAAGGAGGCAAAGTACCGGTAGTTGGCTTTAGTTGTGGCCAACGCTCATGTAGGCTAAGCTTATTTTAGATAGGTGTGCCAGTTGACATGGTAACTCATTTTAATAGTGATGAATATTCATACCTCTTAATTCTATAAAAGGGTATTTGTGCTTGGTTTATTAACGTCTTCTATCCGACTTCGTAGTAGAAAACAAAGGTTATACTTACACAATAAAACGTGTATAGATTCTGAGAGCGTGAGATCCGATGGTGGGAAAATGAGAAAGGGGGATTATGTAATCAAATTTTAACTATACATACTATGGTGTGTTTATTATGAAACTCCAAAACGGCAACAATCCGTCGTATTAATATGTTCGCGTTGTTATGTATACTGTCGTCATGCATGCATGTAATTTTGGTAGTCGCGTTCTAATCTACGCCGTCGAAATGTGATTTGAGCAGTTGCGATTTAATATAGGCAGTCGACATGTTAATTGAGTAGTCGCCTTCTAAAGTACGCTGTCTACATGTAAACTGAGTAGTCGCGTTAAAATAGCTGTCAACATGTAAATTGAGGAGTCTCGACGTTATATAACTCACCATCTAATGATGGAAGCTTTAAGTTGCCATCAACAATAGTAAACTTAGGAGTAAAGTTACCAAAGCGCGAAAAACTCAAAGACATTCAAAGTCTGAGTTAGGATTGAGAAAACATAATAGGATCGCATTTTTCCGGATGTCTATCATATTCTAGGGTCAAAAGTAGGTAAGAGTTTTTGGGGCAGAAAGCACCTTGCTTCAGTGCAATTTTGTGCTAACTTCCTAGGAAAAACAAAGTCGCTGCCTTAGGGTGCCAGGATACAGCATACGCTCGCTGCAAGGACTAATCAAATGCTGCCATTCTTGGTCATGTGACATTTTTTTTTTAAACCGCTACTTCCTCTTCCACTTTGTTACTTCTTTTCCACGCGGAAACGGCCGCACCCAAATTGCGTAATGCGATGCCCTTGGCCCTTTTTCTAAATCCTGGCATTGATTTTAAACACATTTGCAATGTCATGAAAACCAAGTTCGCCCCTACCTGTCATAGGAATAAAAACCAGGCGCGCTGCACACGTCCAAGTTTAAGCACGTGTTTGTAGCATAATTTCATCCCGCGTACAACAGGTAGGGAACAGCGTTGCCAGACCTGAGACCTTGGGATTTTTCCAAAGATCTTGGGAATTTAGCAATTGGCTTGGGAACTTTGGAATTGGTCTGACGATCTTGGGAACTTTGTGATTTTGTTAGAGCTCACTAGACATACGTATAAGTATGTGTTGTTTACATGCCCGCTGTTTAGGCCTACATGTCTGACCTTCTCATTCAATCGCACAAACATACGTATAAAGAGTATGCGTTGTTTACATGTCCGCTATATATAGGCCTACACTGTGTACATGTCTGGCCTTTTCATTCAATCGCACAAACGTACGTATAAGTATGTGTTGTTTACATGCCCGCTGTTTAGGCCTATACATGTCTGGCCTTTTCATTCAATCGCACAAACGTACGTATAAGTATGTATTGTTTACATGCCCGCTGTTTAGGCCTATACATGTCTGGCCTTCTCATTCAATCGCAAAAATACGTGGCCTGGACCTATTAATTAGTCTAAATATGGTAGGAAGGGAGTACGTCATCATTGTTGTAGGCATTATCTCACCCGAACAACACTGGGAGTGATCAGTCATACAGAGACTCAGTTCTAAAGCAACAATTTTCTAAGTTATACAATTATGTCCTAAACTAATAGGCCTTTAGGCCGGATACGACACAGTATTGCAATATAACGTTATGAAAAGTACATGCAAAGACAATATGGCAGTACTGAATTAGCTAGTTCCTCACACCTCTCTCCACATAGGCACTGCGGCATGGGTTCCTCTAACTTGATCGTATGAAGGTTAAAAAACTAAAATTGTCTGAAAAAGCTCTTGAAGCAATTAAATTCGGGGGAAAAACACGCAATCAGGTTGCAGTCGTGCGTATAGGTATCCGTCGGCTTGACCTACTTTTGCCGTTTTGGTGAGCTTAGCTGAAATGATTCCGTCGACATGTAATTGGATAAGTCGGCATATGATTGGGGGAGTCGGCATGTAGATGAGGGCGCCGGCATGTAATTGAGGGAGTCGGCATATAATCAGAGTACCTCGACATGTATTTGAGGAAGTAGGCATATAATTTAGTGCGTCAGCATGTAATTCAGGGAGTCGGCATGTAAAACCCGGAGTCGGAATATAAATAAGTTTGTCGGCATATAAATAAGTTTGTCGGCATGTGATTGAGGGAGTCGACATGTTATTTAGTGCGTCGGCATGTAATTAAGTGCGTCGGCAAAAATTTACACGACTACCCAATTCACATGCCGGCAGCATACGACGACCTAGATTAGAACGCGACTACCTAATTTACATGCCGAAAGCATACATTACAAATTCCATAGTTTATGATGTGTACTATGATGTGAACGTAAAACACAGTCAACAATTCATGCATCTGATGGTTACCTAAACTGTGAATATTTATAGTATTATCACATGAATATGCACGACTGCTTCATTGCTATACTTGCAAGCTCGCGTTTCAATGCGACAGGTAGGCTTATCTTGTTTATACAGCAGCACTCTCTGTCGACGATTGTTAACAGCAACCCGCAGCAAAAGCAACCTGTAAGCATATTTTAAAATGGCCTCGAAATCTCGAATTGTTTTAGTTGTAGCAGTTTCCCTGCTCTTTCTGGGGACGACGTGTCTTGCAAGAATGAGTGGACATAAGGTAAATCGATTTTCCATTGAAATGTAATTGTTATATGAGCAGGAATATAGCTTGGTCCATTTCATTTGATCGTTCCAAATTAGAACCAGAAAAACGTTCGGGTTTCGTTCTTTCGTATATTTTCGATGCCGCCCATCTGTTCAAGTATAGTTTGGTTCATGAATATTCCGATATATATAACATAATGTATATTTTTAATGGATTTTTTTGCGATTTAATGAATTTGGTCTTTTGGGGTAATGGGCTGGGACCTAATTTAGAATCCCTATAGAATAACTATAGGTGAGAAGTATTGTTGCATTCGACAGGGGTATAGGGTAGGGGTTATATGGTTAGGGTTAGGGTTAAGGTAGGTGTTAGTGTATGGATTAGGGTTGGGTTTAGGGTATAGGGGTTGTCATGTAGTTACTTCCGGGTACGGATTCTAAATTAGTACCAGATATTAAAATACCGTACTAATCCATCGACTACAATAATAATGATCTAGTTGAGATTTGAAGATATTTAGCAATGACACACAACAAAATTACAAAGCACTAGGACATTTAACCTGGATCATTAAACCAGCGAATGCCTTTCCGTTTTGTCTTCATTTGTTATGAAAATTCATAATTACATTTGAAGGATTCTCTCAAGTAGCAAAAGCAGTAAGCTGGTAAAGAGTGATTGTTATTGTGGTTTGATCAATTATCTTTCTTCAAACAGAACAGGAGGAAAAGAAACGCCGAGGGAAATCCTGCTACCATTCCAGGTATGTGTTAGGCTTGCTAGACCTACATTCTTACTTTTGTATGTATATATTTGTAATAAGCTATTCTCGACCACAATATACTAGAAACCTGCTAGCCATAATTATTAAGCATTGGCCAATCACGATTTGTTATAGGTATGCGTTATTTGAACGAGCGTTTTGTCGATAATTATTAAACATCTTCAGTTTATTTATTTCAACAAGTATATTAGTCGCAGTGGCGTGCGCAAAGGGGGGCATGCCCCACATTTGTGTCCAGTCGGGGGGAAATCACTCAGTCGGGCGATTTTAAAAAGTGCATGGAGGAGGGAAGAGAAAATAGAAGGGACTAAGGAATTAATTATTTGTAACCGTTGATTATTCTTAAACACTAATCCCTCTCAACTTTATAAGGTCAAACATGTTTCACAGTGGCCAAAAATGTTCGTGTGTATATTTGTTCGTGTGTATATTTGTATTCGGCAGCATTAACGGAATTTTTTACTTTCGAGCAAATAGCCGCCAATTTGGAATGAGACGCAATCTTCGCCATCTCCCTAAGCGCAGGGCCAATAGTCAAGTGAGGGGGAGAAATGTGCGCCTTATAGCCAATAGCCAAGTATGTGTCCTTCCGTAACGCCTTACACTACGTCAACTACAAGCCTATATTTTCCATTCAAGAAATCTCAAAATAAAGGAGGTATTGAAGCTACTTGCAAGGTCTGGAAAGTGTCATTTCCGGCGATCTAGGAGGTATATTTTGCATAACTTCGTCACTACGCTACTACGCGCCAACCGATGATGGCGCTCCGCTTAACTCTTGTAGATCACAGCCGCCTCCCCCATGAAGTCATTGGGCCGATAAAAATTTAAGATTAGCCACGCCCCTGTCCTCAGAACACAAATTACTTATACAATTTTGGCACGTGTTCAACCCCCTCCCTAAACACACTAAAATAGTGGCGCCCCTGAAATTCCCCCAGTATCGCAAGCTTGAAACTAACAATTGGTGGCACCTTTTTGCGTCTAGCCAGGTTTTCTTTCGAAACATTTTCCAAAGGGGAGGGAGACACAACCTCCCCGTAGACCCCTCCCCCATTTCAGTCGGGGGATTCGCAGATTCCCCCCTCCCCCTTCCCCCACCTCAGAAATCCTGTGCACGCCACTGATTAGTCGATATGTGCCGAGTAAAGCGCATTTATTATATATAAAGTAATGGAGGAAGCCAGAAGGCAACTGTAAACGACCCCAGTGACGAAGGCGCACACACATGTGTGTGGTGGGGGGTTGGTTAAATCTGTGCACACTACATGCAAATGCATATATGTGTGAACCCAAATTTACCAGTGACGTACTAAGCGGGGCATTCCACCCGGATGCCAGCCGTGGGGGGGGGGGGGAATGCCGTGCCAATAGCAAATATGGAAATACTCAAAAAAAGACAATTTTTCAATATATGGTTGGTTCAAAACTTTGCAAAAGACAATAAATCATCATTTTGAATCGAAGCTCCCATAAACGGGGACACTCCTCCTCTTAGACCCATTCCCCGGGGGACCATGGCGGGGTGACATTTGGCCCCTTTGCGTTTTGTTCTTTGTTGTCATCTGATTCCCCACCCACCCCTTACATCATTTTATGGATCCGCCCTTGCACCATTGGGGAAAAAAATGTATAGTTAAAAAAAATATATAGTTAATATTAAGTAATGCACCCGGTCACTGTTTATTATAAACACAAACTATCAGCATGCAAAATGCCACAGCAGAGATACAATAATTACGACGAAAATAGTTTTAAAAAAACTAGTCCATCTGATAAAAAAAAATATATAAACGCAGTGGGAAATACTTTATCATTTCTGGAAAAGGTTGAAAAACGTACTTTTCGGGCGGGTTTCCAGAAATGACAAAGTATTTCCAGACCCGTTTATAAATCTTTGATAAATAAGAAATAGAAAAAATATATCACTTTTGGCAAAATAGCAATTTTGGATGTTGAGATATTTTGCTTTTTGAAATAAATTCATATTTTAATTTAATTGGGCGTCTTTGCAACATTTGTGATGTAATAATTTCACGCGGGATGGAAATCTCGGGCCCTGAGCAGTGGCTTAGCCAGGGGGGGTCAATCCCCCACCCCATGACCCAAGTGACAAAACAAATTGAGTACAAAAGAAGAAAATGTAAAAAAAAAATCAATGTTCAGTGTAAATTTGACTGCTGATTTTTCATTGCACCATTTTGCGTCTACGGGCCAGTGAATTGCATTTTTTCGCTGAAGGGGAGGGGGAAACTACCCCTCAGAACCCTCCCACATAACCCCCTTACCCCAAGACAAATCTCTCGCTACGTGCCTGGCCCTGAGAATTACCCTTCTTTCACCAAAAGGGGATTTTGCCATTCGTTGCCCTTGTTAGTTATGTTAATTAAAAAGACTTTAACATAATTTTAAATCGTCCCCTTTGCGAGGAAATTGTATGAGAGTGGCATTTTGTTGCCGAACTGGGCTTACATTATTCATCTTTTTGAAGAATATCAGTAAGTTTTGTTGCAGATTATGAATATTTCGTACATTGGCGCACTATAATTTTTATATACATATATGATGTGGAAATTGACGGACTGCATGTTAAACAAAACCCTGATTATTGCAGCTTTAAAGCGGATGTCACGGGTTGGCAAATAATTCTTTGTCTTTTGACGCTACGAGGGGATGGAGGAGCGTAGCGAGACATTATCCGGGTAATCTAACCTGAATATGACCTGTGTATTATGTTTTCACTGCCAATGATCTTTGATAGCTGCTTCCTATTGTCACGGAGTCACGCGACTGTTGCCAGCAGTGTTTGTGTATTACTCAACCTCATACGAATCGTTGACCGCATGTGATATAATAAGCCATTCCATGATTACATGCAGTGGCGTAGCCAGAATTTCTTGAGCAGGGGGGCACTGGGGGATCACGAAACCTTCGGGGGGCATCTTTTGACCTAATGATTTAACCACAAGTTAAAACTGTACAAAATTTTCAACAGGGGGGCACCTGGGGTGGCACGGCTTTGTCGTGGGGGCGTACCCCTCGCACACCCCCCCGAATCTACGCCACTGATTACATGTGATGATATGCTAATGATATGCGGTCACAGGTCAAATGAGAATAAAAGTTCACACACGTAGCACATACATTGCTGGTGAAAGTTTAAACCGAACGTCATAAAAATGAATGTCTATAGACTATATATCGATGGATTTATCGGTGAATTTATCGATGAATTAATCGATGAATTTATATATTATGACTGTTTGGGGGAATTATTTCTTGATTAAAATTCAACGTTTATATGCAGTATTTTTACGATTTATATATATATATATATTTTGGTAAACTACGTGACTACGTAAGGTACATGCCCACTTTAAATCATGCAATGAAACGGTCTATATTCACGCATTTGTTCTTATTTATTTGTGTATTTTATCAATAAACGAAACTAATGGTTATAATGAATGGTGATAATTAATGACCAGATGCTTGGTTTTCTATTGCCGAAAACCAGTCTGACGTCATTCAGGAAGACAGCAGTCCCTCGGCTACGTCCGGGCCCGCTTAACATTCCTGGATGACGTTGTCCAGGTTTTCATTCTGACATTACCTTACCACCATTTTTTTTTTTACTAAAAACCATCGAAATATCTCGTGTACCATTTATTGCGGTTTATGCATTTAATTTGTCACCAAGCAAAACCCGTAAACCAGCTGTTCACGCTAATGAGGTTTACGATTGACAAAGGGGGTGTATTGCAGTTATTTTACGTGTATAGTGCTTAATTATTAACACATCAAACTAAAAAGAAACCACATTTTGCGGCCCAAACTCTGATGATACTTCACAGGATTATAACGCATCTGGAAATGCCTTGTCCAATCTGGAAGTGGACCAGAAAAATCGAATTTATCCCATTTGCGCCCTCTCCAGATAGGGCGCAAAGAATTTCAGACGTATTATGTATGTGTGGTCACATTGCCAAGGCAACAAGTCACCTTTCTACATCAACAGCCATCCTAGGAACGCCAAATACGCTACAGACAGCTTACTTCCTCGGTCAGTGCCTCATGTGCCCACCTGGACCACAGGGCCCACCTGGACCGACTGGTGACCAGGGCCCACCTGGTAGAGACGGCAGAGACGCCCTACTTGTTGGTTACCAGACGACAGGTAACTTAATTAAACAGGTCATGACATGGAATATACGAAAATATACACGTGACAGAAATAAAAGACATTGATTGGTCCAAAACCATCTTCATATCATCTTCCGTTGATGAGACACAAAATGCTAAGAAAATAAATATAATTGTGCAATATCTCTGACATCAGCGCCGGTACAGACAACAAATTGCATTTAGTTTTCTTTTATTTATACAGACCAGGTTGGAACGCATTACACTGTACCAATTCGGCATCTCTGCATCTATTACTTTTCTGCACAGCTGCCAACAATTACATTAGCAAGAATTAACGAAAAAAACGAAAATGAACTAATTATTAATAGTGATTCTATGATAGGCTTGTAACATGTGATGTTATTTGAATGTGATGAATATTTATGTATCTATGTATTTCACTATCATGGCAATATCTAACGTGTGATTATAGTGTTGTTGTAATAACATTGGATGAGGCCATTTAACGGTTAACTTTCTCCAGGACGAATGAGAACATTTTGTAAAATATTAATAAACATTCAGCAAAATTGTTAAAATTCCTAAAACATTCAAATTTAAAATTTCTCTGGAAATTGGCCTTCATTCGTCCTGGGAAAAATTAACGCGAACCGGACAGTGACAGTTATCTGTGGCAAAACACGCGCGCGACACTGTCATAGTTTAATGATAATATTTAATGATTTATAATAGTTCATTGAAACATTTAAGACTGACGATACTTCTCTAGGAGAGGGTGCTCCAGCAAGTTCAGGACAGTCATCCGGAAACTCTGGCGCTTCCAGTCAAAACTTATCATCATGGGCAATGTACACACGGTGGGGGCGCACTAACTGCCCGGAAGAGGCCGAGTTGATATATGAAGGTATGTTTTTTTCATGAGGGTCGATAATATAAATGGGGATTGACAATTAGGTTGTACTATAGTATTGTAACATTATAATCACACCCACGTCTATAGGACACATAAGGACTAAATTGTGTTTCTGCCATGACCAACTGGGATTTAATATTTTTTTTTAAATCTTAATCAATCTAATTGATGACGTCACGCAAACAATTATTACAAAATCCATTTGCACATACACACACAAATGGGTTAAACGGGACGTTTTGAATGTTAAAATACACTACAAGGTGTTATAGAGCCTCACACATATGTGTAACTTTAGGTAGTAGCATACATATTAGCCAGTGGAATGAGTCCGATACCAAGAACAGGGGTTTAATGTATTTTTGTAATCTGTATAAATCTCTTCGGAATGACGTCATGCGAACAATGAGTTGGAAATGTCCATTAATTAGCGTTTGGTATGTTATGTTTTTATTGCTACTGTAACAATTCCATGTGAGCGGTGACACGGACATTTCATTTGGACCCCGCCGGAACGTACGGGTCATTGGCAGTGGTACATCACGTGTTCATAACGTTTTGTTGCATTGACAGGAGTAATGGCGGGTTCCCACTACTCGCATTCTGGTGGAGCTGCTGACTACCTATGCCTTTCTAAGGAACCGATTTTCGATAGACCCGTCGCTGGTACTCAGTACGGAGCCCATCTGTACGGAACCGAATACGAAACCGGAAGTTCCCCCTTACTTCCAAATTTACAGAACTTGGAGGCACCATGTGCTGTTTGTCTAGCGCCCTCTAAGACGGTAACTCTGATGGTCCCAGGTCGGAATGAGTGCCCCGGGGGAGGCAGGGGTGAGTAGTATCTGCTCTTTTAAAGTTTAGCGCTATATGCTATTATGACGTCATCGCATACTGTCCTCCATGTGCAAAGTGCCATGTAAGATTGTGTCATCATGATAATATAAACACGTAACCAGTTGAAAATATCTTAACTACAACGGCTATACAAAGCCTATTCAATTCAATTCAATTTATTTCGCATAAAGACCTACAGAACATTTCACAATAATTAATAAGGCATGAATAAAATGCAGGACACTATAGAAAAACAATTCTATATAGAGATCCTATTGTTCAGAGATAATATTTCGATCACGTTTTTTTATCATAAAATGAATCTGAATGCGACTACCACTTGTTGACATATAGAGCATTTTCGACAACATTTAGTTTACTATATGCTGGTTATGTGACCTACTTTAGTTTACTATATGCTGGTTATGTGACCTACTTTAGTTTACTATATGTTGGTTATGTGACCTACTTTAGTTTACTATATGCTGGTTATGTGACCTACGTGGTGAATACATATCACGTTTCAGCGTCGTTTTGGTTTATTGTGTCAACAATTGGTTGAAAGGGGGCTCTAATCTCGAAGGAAATGCAGATAGGTTATGTCAGTCTGGCAAAACTCGCAGAGACATTAACACTAGTACTTGCATGGTACTGGGTCACCCTTGGGTGGGTATGATGATTCATTGTTGTAGACATTTATGTAGTCAGCTGAACAATTATTATCTTTTTGGTGATATAGATATAGTTTAAATATACTACATACTATTATATCTGTGTACCCAAACCATGGGCACCAACAGGCGGGGGGACATATCCCCACTTTTGAAAATGTGTGGGGGAATCATATATAATTTGTCCCCCCTCCCCACACTTTTTTCCAGAACCTACTAAAATTAATAGGCATAGTTTTTGCTGCTTCTGTAGCTAACGATGGTTCATTCAATTGACAGCCATTTCCATTAATATGTATCTGGAATTGCAGACATTTGTAAAAAAAAACAGTAAAAAAAAGGTGCAACTTTAAAATTGAGTTGCACTGATTAGGACCTCAAGTTGGCTCCTACAGTGCACCGTTTTGCATCTCAGCACCCTTCTGCATCTCAGCACCCTTCACATTACATTTTCCCCCAAAGGGGACACTCCCTCCCCTTAGACCCCTCCCCCTTTACGGCGATCACTAACTCCTTCATGGAAATGTCCCCACCCCCACAAACTTTTCAGAAGCTGTTGACGCCCTTGACCTGCATTATGTCTTATTTGCCGGCAGATTGGCGGTTAGAATACAAGGGATACATCATGTCCCAGCATCACACCCAACCGCGTACCATGCACGTCTGTGTAGACTCGGAGGCAGAGGGAATTCCCCGCACTCATGGCGACCACAATGGGGCGCTACTGTACCATGTGGAAGCAACCTGCGCTACTGGGGGCGGTCTCCCGTGCCCCCCATACGCCGAAGGTTTCGAAGTAACTTGTGCCGTATGCTCTTTGTAGAATGGACAGACAGACCTCCTCAGATGGCTTCATTCCGTTGCATGGGCGTAGGTGGCGGGGCCAAAGGGCAGTTGCCCCTCCCAACGTGCAAAAAGGAACAATTTGTCTAGCAGAAAACCAAAACCTGGTTTTGCCCCACCCCCAACCCCAAAAAATATATATTAAAATGCACTTGACGTAGGGTAGGGTGTTACTGAAGCCGAAGGGGTAGAGTGAGGTCTAGAATGCTGACCTCTTGGTTAGGTAGGTCGTTCGCCAAAAATGTATACATGTGTGTATACATTGAATAATATACAAATAATGAATGGTTATAAGTGCAATAGTGCAAATATTTCATGAGTTGAAAGATGGAATGTTCCATTCA